>JAKSZP010004548.1:0-52161 GCA_022478985.1 Massospora cicadina
CCAGCAGTAATTTTGGGACTGGGGGAGCTGGTTTGGGCTGGCCTGCTTTGGAAGCCATATTGGAACATGGCTCAGATCGAAAACCCAGCTCTGAACAGCTCAGGTCATTGGGTCCCACATTCTAAAATGGGTCCAGGAAGTTTGGATTGTATGAGTTGCCCAGTTGTGGGATCAGCCCAAATTGCAACAACCCCGATCTGTGGACCCCAGCCTTCCAAGACAAATCTGGACCGCCTTAGCCATGCAAAAAGGCTAATTTGAGTCATTGGGACCCAGATTTGCATTATATAAATTGGCTTAGTCCCAAGAAGTTGGGAAAATTTGCAAAAGTACTCTAAGTTTTTGCCAGATTGGGAGCTGTCTTTTAACCCCCCTTCAAGTTAGACAAACATATCCCCTTCCAATTCCTCAAACAACTAATCCACCAATACTTCCCCGTGCCTATTGCCCAGTTTCAAAAGCAACTGCCTTACCGAGGGCAGTTGTAAGTTCAATTTTAATTTTTGCCTTTGTTGAAATAAATCTGATAATCCGCCTAGTTTGCCACAGACTCATTCTGCATTAACACAACTTATTAAATGATTCCACTAATTGATCTGAAAAATTGTGGTGTCACCAAGATTCTTTTCATGATTTTCACTGACTGGATTATCTGGTCACTTGATCCCGCCATGTGGCATTAGATCGTAGACATGATGATATGTCCTGCCCCCAAAGGCGAGTCCGCTGTTCAATTTGTTTCCTCACATCTTTTAAACGGAGTCCTTTCCATTCGTTCAGGCATCAAGTCCATTGAATCTGCTTTCCAATTGGGGCTGCCCAAAGCGCCCTTGCCCACCGCGCATGGGTTTGGCTCCCTTAGCCGCCCCTGCCACTATTGGTCTATCTCACCAGCGGTACCTGGAGTGTCCCCTTCTGAGAAACTCAATCCCAGCCCCTCTTATGGGGCTCACCCTACATTTACCCATATTTCCCATAACATGGCATCCTTAGTGCCATCTCCTGCTGGCGCGCAAGCCCCCTATCAGAATCTGAAGGCCAGCAACCGTGAACCCTTGAGGAGTCATCGTCCTCCCTGCCTCTCCTGCCCTTGGAGGGTGCTCCCATAAGACTCGCGGTTGCCCCCACAATCAATTGGTTTGCCTTGGGGGCCTTTAGTATGTTACTGAACGTTTGCTTCCCTCAAGTTTCCTGTAGTTCTCCTTTTATATTAGTCACCCGGTCCGCTATGCCCCTGGCATTCAGGGGCCTCCACTGGGTGCTAATGCACCCCAACTGGGAGCCCAGTCTAGTTCTTAGTCATATCCTTAACATAATGAACCAACCCCTAGTCTCAGCCTTCTCCGCCCTCCTTACTGGAATGGGCGATGCGCTGGACTACGCCCTCATTCAGAGCGTGCTTTTCCTTCATGACCTGGTCTTCTCCTGCTGGGCGGTAGCCTTGTTCATCTAGGCCTGCCATTTGGCTCAGCTGAGTTGGTCTCCACCCTGCCAAGCACCAATGAAGAGCGCACCCCATTGGTGAATGCAACAGGGTTGAGGTTTCCCCCTGTCCCTTCAGATAAGGTGTCCGCCTCAGTTAACTTCCCCCCAGGGGAAAACTTGAATATGGTACTGCCGGGCCCCAGCCCATTTTAGGAGGCTGGATCGTTGGGGTCTCATTGTTCAGAGTCCGCGCAGTGTGATTTAATCATCCCTCAGGGTAAATCCACCTCACCTCCTGAAGGGAGTGGAGTGGGTGTGCTTATGGACCCTCGTTTTCCCATGCGGGACAGGGAAGTGGTAGAGACCCCATAACAGCCGAACTCCACCCCCGTGGTCTCAGGCCAGTCTCTCCTGATGTTGGGTTATGGCCCCTCCTTGGGTGCCTTTTTGCTAGCTCATCTCAATAAAGAAGATCAAGCATACTTCTTGTTTTCCAATTCCTTTCCCTTGGAGTCAGGGGTAATCACGGTGCAAGCCTTGCTTGACACCAGAGCGGCGGTAACTTCATTGACCTTGGCGTGGCACAGTCTCTGGACCTAATGATGGATGAAGAATCCTTCATCCTGGGCGCCTCATCAGAGTCCATAACGTCCCACCGTATCCAACGTCCACTGCATTTCTTGGTTCACGACTTTGAGTTAAACAACCATTTCTCAGTGGTACAGGACTTGCTCTACCCTGTAATCTTGGGGGTGGGCTGGTGGCACCGCCAACAAGTTCATATCAATTTTTCCACCAACTCCTTGTTGTTCAAAAACCTCAAGTTGAGTGGTGAGATTCCCTTGCTGAAGACCCTTTCCCAGTGTACATCACTTGGTTCCATCGCCCCACTGGATCTCATTCTAGCTAACCTCCCTTCAGATTTTCCCTTCTGCCTTGCCCCATATAAGGTCATTTTTGAAATGTCCCTGGCAACCAAGCTCCTGTCACACTCTGAGTATAACTTGATGTTCCACTTGACAGTTGACCTAATCAAGATCAACCGCCCCCTATACCCCTATACAGAGGAAGAAGATATTTCTTAGCAGTTGGTTGGATGACATGCTGGAGAAGGGGCGGCTTGTCAAGAAGCCTTCTCTGAATGCCTCCTCCGTAGTTTTCACCAGGAAAGCAGATGGATCCCTGCGCCCCTGCATTGAATATGGACACCTCAATAATATCACCATCCCGGACCCATACCCCTTGCCCTCAGAGCAGAGCATAGCACAGGCCATCGCCAAGTCTCGCGTCTTCTTGAAGTTGGACCTGGTGAATGCCTTCAATCAGGTGAGGGTGGCGAGGGGACAGGAGTGGCTCTCAGCTATCCGCACTTGTTGGGAGCTTTTCCAGTTCAGGATGATGCCATTTGGCTTAAAGAATGCGCCAACCACCTTCCAACGCCCCATTATGATGCGTTGGGGTACTTGTGTTTCTCTTGTGCAGTGGCCTATATTGACAACGTCCTGGTCCATTCCCTACACCAAGCAACACGTCAGGGACCTCAAAGTGGTAGTGGCAGCCATCCACAAACCAGGACTTTTGTAAAGCCCTCCAAGTGTGAGTTCTTCAGAGATGAGGTTACATTTCTAGGGAATCTTGTCCTGAAAGATGGGTATTCCATACCCCCAGGAATCTGGAGGCCATTCAGTATTGGACTACCCCCAACCACTTAAAAACAGCTTCGCAGCTTTGTTGGCTACATCAACTTTTTGAGGAAATTTTCCCCCGCTCTCGCTTAGCTGGCAGCTCCATTTCACCCCCTCACCAGCAAGAATGCCCCTTTTAAATGGTCCACTGAGTGCCAGCAGGAGTTTTGAGGATATCAAGGAGGTGTTTGTCACATCCCCTGTCCTGCGGCATGCCAAAACGTCCCAGCCTTTCATAATAGCCTACGATGCCTCGTCAGTGGCCATGGGTGCTATGCTGCTGCAGGAGAATGAGGGAATTGAGCACACGGTGGCCTATTACTCCCAGAAGTTTACTGCAACTGAGCAATCTTGGCCAATATATGATAAGGAGCTAGCAGCGGTGGCGTGGTCGCTCACCCACTGGCGATATCGCCTACAGGGTGCCCTGCACAAAGTTACCTTTTAAACAGACCATAAGGCCCTGCTCTACTACTGTAAACCTCATAAATTATGGTCACCGGCAGACCTGCACATATTAAGACATTTGTGAGTTCCAGTTTAAGTACGAATTCATTTAAGGCTCACTGAATGCCTTGTTGAACATGCTCAGCTGCAACCCTTCCCTGCTCCCCAATTGGGAAGAACCCCTTAAACTTTTACAGTGGTGCCCCCTCCCAAATCCTCTTATTGGCTCCTCCTGTTGTAATTGCTGCTGATGTAGACCCTGCCACTCCGCTCCTCCCACGTGTCCTCACTTCCCAAACCTGCTGCCCTGAAGGAATCAAGCTTATGGCTGACTTGGAGTCCATGCGCCGCAAGAAAACTCCTTATACCTTGCAGGATGGAACAATCTTGTTCCATGGTCAGGTGTGGGTTTCTCCTTCCTTATGCCGCTGTGTCATTGGGGAACACCATGTCCCCCACGCTGTCGGCCACCCTAATATCAAAATGCTTGCCAATCTCATAAATAGAACCTATAATTTACCTGGGCCCTCAAAGGATATTCATTATTGGATCTCTTGTTGTGTCACCTGCACCCAGGCAAAATCAGATAGCTCTGGGAAGAAGGGACTGTTGCACCCCTTGCAGCTGGCTGAGGGGCCATGGACCTCAGTCTCAGTGGATTTCATCATGGAGCTCCCACCCTCTTGTGGTTCTGATGCTTTAATGGTAGTCATGGACCGGTTTACCAAGCTGGCACTCTTCATCCTCTGACTCTCTTTTATTATTGAGGTAAAGAACACAAAATTTTTCTTGTCAATCATGTCTTTTCCATGTTTGGTCTCCCCAAGTAGATAGTGAGTGACAGGGGACCTCAGTTCAAGGCCCAGTTCTGGGAAGAGCAGTTGACCCTTCTTCGCATCAAGCCCTGTCAATCCACTGCCTACCACCCCCAGTCTATTTGGCAGATTAAGCGGGTGAACAAGTTACTGGAGCAGTACTTGCTCTGCTATGCAATGGTCTCACAAGACACCTGGGCCAAGGACATACCCATAGCACAGTTTGCATATAACAACTCCCTCCATTCCTCAACCAACCTCTCTCCCTTTGAGGCCACTCTGGGGTATAACCCCTCGTTCCAGATTGGTCCCCAGCTCTCCACAGCAGTTCCAGCTGCCAAGGATTGCGTGAGATCTCTCCACGAGATGCACAACCTTGTATGCAAACACTTGATGAAGTCCATCGAGGATTACAAGAATTTCACTGATCAGAAGCATATTCTGGGGCACAAGATCATAGTTGGTTCCCTTGTCATGTTGAATACCTGGAACCTCTCTATTAAGGCCCCCACCCACTTGCTCGCAACCAATTGATCAGGTCACATCGAGGTTATGAAGGATTTAGGCAATGTAGCCTACCATATGAGGCTGCCCGCGCACTGGAAGCAGCACAATGGCTTCCACACCTACCTTCATACTCCCTTTAAGGGGGAAAAGCTATCATCCCCAGAGCCAATCGTCATCAGCGAATTCCAGGTATCAGAGGTGGAGGCCATTGTAGCTTCCTAAAGGTCCCGCTGATCCATTAAGAACTTGGTCGCCAGGAAAGGTTACCCCTCATATGAGAACAGCTGGGTGAACACGTGCGATTGTAGAAATTTCAAGGACCTGATAGAGAAAATTAAACGCCTCCACCCAACAGCACCCCGCCCTCCCCAGAAGATTGCGGCCATTCTCGGCCATAAAGTTACCAGAGCGCCACAAAAATTAAGCTTTGGTCCATGCCCCTTGGAGTGAGATCCTCCCTGTTGAGAAAGGGAAGGGTAGTGTAAGTCTTGGGACCAGCCCTTGAAACTGGATAGGGTTCAGCACCCCTCCTGGACCAATAGGGGCCCTAAGGCTCCCGTGGACCCTCTGTCACAGCTGGGTGACCTCACAAACATGGAAGATGAGCACTTGGTGATGGCTTCCCCCCAAAAAAAAATAACCATCCCACTCCCACCCCTTCCCCCCTTCAATCTTGGGAGGATTAATAGAAGGGTTCTGCAGGGAGATGGCTCACATCAGGGTGCAGGGAGAGGGCCCTGAGGCCACCCGCTCCCCAGGGAAGCCATGGCCGAAACTTGGGAAAATTGCGTTTCCCAATGTCAGAGCCCAGCTGGTAATTTCTAGACTGGGGGAGTTGGTTCATGCTGGCCTGCTTCAGAAGCCAGATTAGAACATGGCAGATCGAAAACCTGGCTCTAAACATCTCAGATCATTTGGTCCCGCATTCTGAAATGGATCCAAGAAGTTTGAATTTAATGAGCTGCAATTGTGGGATCAGCCCAAATTGCAACAACCCCGATCTGTGGACCCCAGCCTTCCAAGACAAATCCAGACTTCCCTAGCCATGCTAACAGGCCAATTCAAGTCATCGGGACCTGGATCAGCAGTATTGATTTGGCTTGGTCCTAAGAAGTTGGGAAAATTTGCAAAAATACTCTAAGTTTTTGCCAGATTGGGAGCTGTCTTTTAACCCCCCTTCAAGTTAGACAAACATATCCCCTTCCAATTCCTCAAACAACCAATCCCCCAATAATTCCCCATGCCTATTGCCCAGTTTTAAAAGGCAACTGCCTTACTGAGGGAAGTTGTAGGTTCATTTTTATTTTTGCCTTTGTTGAAATAAATCTGATAATCCGCCTAATTTGCCACAGACTCCATCTGCATTGACACAACTTATTAAGCGATTCCACTAATTAATCTGCAAAGTGTACTGTCACCCAGATCCTTTTCACTTATTCACTGACTGATTATCCAGTCACCCAATCCTGCCATGCGGCAGTGGATTGTAGACGTGATAATCCATCCTGCCCCCTAAGGCGAGCTCACTATTCCATTTGTTTCCTTGCGTCCATTAAATGGAGTCCCTTCCGTTTGTTTAGGCGTCAAGTCCGCTGAATTTGCTCTTTAGTTGGGGCAGCCCCAAAACGCCCCTGGACCACTGTGAATGGGTTTGGCTCCCTTAGCTGCCCCTGCCACTACAGGTCTAGCTCATCAGCGGGACCTGGAGTGTCCCCTTCAGGGGAAACTTGGTCTTATCCCCTCTCATGGAGCTCACCCTACTTTTACCCATATTTCCATAGCGTGGCAGTCTCATTGCCGCCTCCCGCTGGCACGCAAGCACCCCTATCAGAATCTTAAGTCCAGTAAACGCAAACCCTGGAGGAGTCGTCATCCTCCCTGCCTCTCCCGCCCTTGGGGGTTGCAGTGCATAAGACTCGCGGTTGCCCCCAATGCAACCATTTGGTTTGTCTTGGGGGCCTTAAGTATTTTACTGAACATTTTCTTCACTCATGTTCCCTGTAGATCTCCTATTATATTAGTCACCCAGACTGCTATATCCCTGGCATTTTGGGGCCTCTAATGGGTGCTCATGCACCCTAACTGGGAGCCCAGTCTAGTTCTTCTTAGACATATCCATGTCAGTTGTCCTTTCAAAACTTGCAGTTGCCCCCAATGCAACCATCTAGTTTGCCTTTGTGGCCTTCAGTACATTACTGAATTTTTACCTTCCTCACGTGACCCATAGAACCCTACTTTTATAGTTTTTTACCACCATGCTTTTGGCATTCTGGGCCCTCCACTGGGTGCTCGTCACCCCAACTGGGAGCCCAGTCTAGTTCTTCTTAGCCAAATCCGTGAAATAATGAACTGACCACTAAACTTGACTTATCCGCCCCCCCCACTAGCACGGGCGAAGCGGTGGCCTACACCCTCACTCTGAACGTGCTCTCCCTCTGTAACCTGTCCTTCTCCTGTTGTTTGGTAGCCTCATTCATTTGGGCCTTCCGCTAGGCTCTGCTGAATTGGTCCCCACCCCAACGAGCTCCAATGACGAGCATCACTCCATCAGTTAACATAATAGGGTGGGGGTTCCCCCTGTCCCTTCTGATGAGGTGGCTGATCAAGTACTGGGCGTCCTGGAAGAGCTCCCGGTGCGCCTTACTGCCAATGGTGGGAAATCCCTGCTTCCATCTGATGCAGAGCAGAGCATGGCTCTCCTTAATGCCATGTATGAGGATGCCCGTCATTGGGTTAGGGAAGTGCTCCGCTTTGCTGACAAAACAGGCAATCCCACCCCTTGTTGGCGCTGGTCACTTCAGCGGTCCAGGCCCCTGAGTTAAAACTGGCATGCCTTCTCCACCTGTTTACCTTGGGACAGACAACTATTGACTTACTCTCCCTAATCAAAGCCTTTGCAGTCCTGCCTCCCACTGTATCCCTGCCAAGATCGCCATCTCCACTTTCCAAGCTGCTTTGGGCCTCACTGTATCCGCCCATGCATCTTGGGACCCTCTCCCAAGATCCTTAGAAGTTGCATTCTCTGTGGTCCATGCAATTGGGGCAAGGCTCTTTCACATCCCCACATGTACTGTCGTAGCTCTTGAGGTATCCTGTACCACACCTCCCCCTGCCAGTGGTCTCGGCTGAAGGAAGCGCCCCCTGGTCCGTCTGCCCTTTGCTCCCCCTCGGTGGCCGCCTTAGGTACCTCCTCCCATGGGAACCCCTGCCTATAGCACCGCCTACCTCCAGCCCAGATCAGGAGGCTGAATCATTGGGCACCCAGCATTTGGTCTACTTGGTGTGGTGGAATCGTCCCCCTGGGTGACTCCTCCTCCCAACCTAAAGAGAGTGGAGAGGGTGTATTCATTAACCCTCGACTACCCATTTGGGACAAGGAAGTAGTGAGACCCTAAATCAGTTACACCCCACCCTTGCGCCCCTGGGCCAGTCTCGCCTGATATTGGGTCATGTTCCCTCCTGAACTGCTCTTCTATCTCTCACCCTAATAAAGAGGACCAAGCATAATTTCTTTTCTCCATTTCCTTTCCCTCTGAGTCAGGTGATATCACAGTGCAAGCCCTCCTCCACACTGGAGCGGCGGGTAACTTTATTGACCTTGGCGTGGTACAGTCCTTGGACTTATCAATGGAGGAAGCTTCATCCATCCTGGGCGCCTCATCAGAGTCCATGATCTCCTACTGCATCCGACGTCCATTGCACTTCTAAGTTCATGAATATGGATTCACTGACCACTTCTCAGCGGTACAGGACTTGCTCTACCCTGTAATATTGGGGGTGAACTGGTGGCGCTTCCAACATTTTTACATCAATCTTGCAACCACCTCCTTGTTGTTCACAAACCTCAAGTTGAGTGGTGAGTTTCCCTTGCTAAAAACCCTTCCCTAGGCACATTTCTCAGTTCCAGCTCCCCACCGGACCCCATCTAGTAAACCTCCCTACATATTTTCCCTCCTTCCTAGCCCCATATAAGGCCATCTTCGACAAGTCACTGGCATTAAGCTCCCCTCACACTCCGAATATGACTTGGCATTCCAGCTGACAGTCGATCTAGTCAAGATCAACTGCCCCCTTTACCCTTATACAGAGGAAGAGGATAGGGCTTTGGGCAGTTGACTGGACGAGATGCTAGAGAAGGGGTGGCTCATCAAGAAGCCTTCCTCAGTCGCATCCCCCATAGTTTTTCTAGTAAAGCAGATGGGTCCCTGCGCCCCTGCGTTGACTATGGCCACTTCAAAAACATTACCATCCCTGACCATACCCCTTACTCTTAGAGAAGAGCATCGCCCAGGCCAAATCCAAGTTTCGCATCTTATGAAGTTGGACTTGGTGAACGCCTTTAATCAGGTGAGGGTGGCAAGGGGACAGGAGTGGCTCATAGCCATCCTCACTCCTTGGGGGCTTTTCCAATTCAGAGTGATGCCGTTCATCTTGAAGAGTGCGCCAGCCACCTAACAGCGCCCCATTGATGATGTGTTGGGGGACTTGCTCTTCTCATGTGCGGTGGCCTATATTAATGACATTTTGATCCATTTCTCACTCCTGAACAACACGCCAGGGACCTCGAAGTGGTAGTGGCAACCCTCAACAAGGAAGGGCTATTTGTTAGACCCTCCAAGTGCAAAGTCTTTAAGGATGAGGTTACCTTCCAAGAGATTCTTGTTCTGAAGGATGGTTATGCCATCCCCCTGCAAGCTGGAGGCTACTAGTCTTGTTCTAACCCAACCACTCAAAAACAGCTTCATAGCTTTCTTGGAACTGTCACCTTTTTAAAGAATTTTCCCCCCACTCTTGCCAAACTGGCAGCACCCCTGCACCCCCTCACTGGGAAAAACTCCCCCTTTAAATGGTCCCCCGAGTGCCAGCAGGCCTTTGAGGCTATCAAAGAGGTTTTTTCTCACAGCCCCCGTCCTGCGGCATTCTGACACCTCCTGCCCCTTCATAGTAGCCTTCAATGCCTCATCAGTGGCAGTGGGTGCCGTGATGCTACAGGATCATGGTGTAGCCGAGCACCCAGTGGCCTATTACTCCTGGAAGTTCACCACAACAGAGCAAGTTTGGCTGATATACAACAAGGAGCTAGCGGCGGTGGCATAGTTGCTCACCCACTGGCGATACCTCCTGCAGGGCACCCAGCACAAAATTCCCGTTTGGACATACTATAAGGCACTGCTCTACTACTGCAAACCTTAGAAGCTAGGACATCGACAAAAATTGCACATATCAAGACCTCTTTGGGTTCTATATTAAGTACAAATTCATTAAAGGTCACCTGAAAGTTTTGATGGACAGGCTCAGCCAAAACCCTCCCTGTCTCCCAATGGGGGAAAAACCCATTAGAATTTATGATGACGGTAGTGCCCCCTCCTAAATTCTCTCAGTGGCCCCCCTACTGTATCCTTCGCTGATGTAGACCCTGACGCTCCACTCCCTCCCCATGTCCTTACTTCCCAAACCTGCTGCCCTAAAGAAATGAGCTTCTTGCTGACTTAGAGTCCATGAGCCACAAGAAAATTCCTTGTACCTTGCAGGATGGAACAATCTGGTTCTGCAATTGGGTTTGGGTTCCTCCCTCCCTACGCAGCCGTGTCATTGAGGAACATCATGCCCCCCAGACTGTCGGCCATACCAGTATCAAAAGGTTTGAAGACCTCATAAAGAGAACCTTCAACTGGCCTGGGTCCTCAAAGGACATTCCCGCTTGGATCTCTCATTGTGTCACCTGCGTCTTTGCGAAATCAGATTGTTTGGGGAATAAGGTAATGTTGCACCCTTTGCAGCAAGCTGAGGGACTATGGACCTCAGTCTCAGTGGACTTTATCGTGGAGCTCCCATCCTCCTGTGGCTCAGATGCAATCATGGTATTTTTTGGACCGATTTATCAAGTTCTCACTCTTCATCCCCTGCCTCTCTTCTATTACTGCGGTGGAGACCACGAATTTTTTTGTCAAACATGTCTTTGCCATGTTTGGTCTCCCCAAGGAGATAATGAGTGACAGGGGACACCAGTTCACAGCCAAGTTCTGGGAAGAGTTGCTGAGCCTCCTTCAAATCAAGCCCTGTAGATCCACTGCCTACCAGCCTCAGTCCAATGGGCAGACTGAGTGGGTGAACCAGATACTGGAGCAGTACCTGAGCTTCTATGTAACGCCCTCACAAAACACCTGGCCAAGGATCTACCTCTAGCACAGTTTGCGTACAACAACTCCCTCCATTTATCAACCAGCTTTTCTTCCTCTGAGGCTATTCTGGGATATAACTCCTCTTTTCAGAATGGCCCCAACTCTCCTCAGCAGTTCCCGCCACCATGGACTGCATAAGCTCTCACCGCAAGATGCTCAACCTGGTTTGCAAATACTTGACAAAGTCCATCCAAAGACTACTAGAAATTTGCTGATCGGAAGCTTCTTCTGGGGCATGAGATCAAAGCTGGTTCCTTTGTCATGTTATATACCTGCACCCTTTCCCTAAAGGCCCCCACCCACAAGCTTGGAGCCAAATGCTCAGGACCCTTTGAGGTTGAGAAGAATTTAGGTGATGGAGCCTACCGCCTGAGAATGCCTGCGCACTGTAAGCAGCACAATGTCTTCCACACCTCCCTCCTAACCCTCTTTAAGGGGGAAAGACAACATCCCCAGAGCCAATCATCGTCGGGGAATCCCAGGAAGTGGATGTGGAGGCCATTTTAGCTTCCCAAAGGTCCCGCCAATCCATCTAGTATTTGGCCACTTAGAAAGATTACCCCTCATATGAGAACAGCTGGGTAAATTGCACACGATTGTACAAACTGCAAGGACCTGATAGAGGACTTCCACACCTCCCACCTGACAGCCCCCACCCTCCTCAGAAGATCGCGGCCATTCTGGCCATAAAGCTACCAAAGCGCCACAAGAACTATGCTTTGGTCCATGCCCTAGGGGTGGAATCCTCCCTGTCAAAAAAGGAAAGGGTAGTGTGAGTCCTGGGGACCAACCTTGCAACTAGATAGAAATCAGAACCCCTTCCAGATGAAAAGAGGCCACAAGGCTGCAGTGGGCCCCCTGTCACAGCTGGGCGACCTAGCCCATGTGATAGATGAGCGCTGGGTGACTGCTTTCTCCCCCCCAAAAAAAAAAGATACCCCATTTTCACCTCTTCCCCCCTCCTCACCCTGGTAAGTATAATATAAGGAGTCTGCTGGGAGATTGCGCACACCAGGGGGCATGGAGAGGCCCTAGGGACCACCCACTCCCCAGACAAACCATATCAGAATTTTGGGAAAATGGCAATTAAAAAATTGAAGCCCAGCCTGCAAATTCCAGACTGGCTCCCCCGTCTGGAATGGCCTGCACCAGAAATCAAATTGGGATATGGCTCAGATCTCAAATTAGGGCCTGAATGACTTGATCCATCTTCCCCAACGCTATGAAACGGATCCAGGGAGTTCAGATCACTTGAGTAGTCCAATTGAGGGATTAGCTCAAGTCACAAATAATCTGAGACAAGGACCCCTGCCTCCTGAGACAAATATCGAACACCCAAACCATGAGCACAGGCCAACTTGGGCCTCCAGAACCTGGATTAGTAGTATCAACTTGGTTTGGCCCCAGGAATCTGGGAATATTTGCAAAAGTTTTCTTGACTTTTGCCAAAATCTGAAGAAGCATTCTACACCCCACCCCTCTGAGAAGTAATTCAAATTACATCGCCAACCCCAAATGATCAATCTCCAATTTCTACCCCATGCATTCAGTACAGCTCTTAAGGCAACTGCCCTGGCCAGGTGTAGCTGTCAGTTCATTCTCTTTCTTTACGCTTAAGAAAACTCGAATTCTCCGTCTAGCTTGCCGCAGCTTCCAAATACCTTATTAGTTTTACAAAAATCTGCGGACAATCTGACAAGATGAACTGTCACACAAGTCCCCCTGCCTATGTTCACTAACTGGGTTATCCATTTGCTCAACCCTACTACATGGCAGCATATTTTAAATGCGATAATTCACCTCACCCTTGATGACAAACCTGCTGCTTCGTTTGTTTTTACATGTCTATTTAATAGAGACTCTTCCATCCGTTTAGTCACTGAGTCCTCCAAAATTTTCTCCTTGGCTAGATCAGCACCTGAGCACCCCTGCCCTGCCACTTGTGGACTTGACTTCCATAGCCACCTCTGCCACCACTGAATTAGCCCACTGGTGGGACCTAGAGCGTCCCCTCCAGGGGAAGCTCAGTCCCAACCCTTTCATGGGTCGTACTATACTCCGCTCACACTTCTAACCACGTGGCGGCCTCTGTGCCATCCCTCGCTGTCTTGCAAGCCCCCCTATCCAAATCCCAAGGCCAGCAACTGTGAACCCTGGAGGAGTCATCATCCTCCTGCCTCTCCTGCCCTTGGGGGTTGCCCCCTAAAGACTTGCAGTTGCTTCCAATGCAACCATCTGGTTTGCCTTGGGGGCCTTCAGTACATTACTGAACTTTTACCTTCCTCATGTCTCCCATAGAACACCACTTTTAATAGTAGCTCAGACCGCTATGCCTTTTGCATTCTGGGCCCTCCACTGGGTGCTCGCGCACCCCAACTTGGAGCCCAGTCTAGTTCATCTTAGCTGAATCCGTGACACCAGGGAAGAGAGTAGTGCAGCGGAAGGAAGATAGAGTGGTTGGCTGGATGATCCAGCAATGATCCAATAGGTCATTGATGGGTGAAGTAGCCTGAAGTGAGTATAGTACCTGATACTTCCTTTTCAATAAAAACCTCTTTTTGCCTATTCTCCCTTTTTATATAAGTTTATGTTTATGCTTGTTGGTGGGGGGTTTAGTCCAGAGGATCCCCAAATAGCACAGGTGACACGCCTAGGGGTCAGTTGCCACTGATGACCCTATTGCCTAAAAAATGGCATGTATCATCCAGTCTTCATATTTGTTATACTGCCACCCAGCAGAGCCCACTGTCACTGTAAAAGCTATTTCTGACAGTGGTGCTTGATTAGCTGAAAGGTTGATGGGATGGAGCTAAGGAGCTTCCAGATTGGCTAAGGAGGGGAGCACGCTAGTGTGACCCCAAACTGGTAGTTAAGTTTACGCAATTGTTGGTGTCTGGGAGAGGCGAGCCTTGAGCTCCCATCCCAAATTCTGAGGCTGGAAGTAGGAGAATTACCATCTTTTTATGTGGTGGTAAATGTCATAATTTTAGCCATATAAATTCCTCCAATGATCTATTATTACTTGAGATGAATGACCAATCCTGGAGGAATGGCTCATTGACTGGTTTAAAGGTATTAAGTGATTTCTTTCTAGTTGCTTACCAACTAAGATGAGCCAAATCTAGTATCTCATCGAGATTGGATATTAGAAGTGGTTGTGGCCAATGACTGGCCCCAAATTAGTATATAGATCACTGGTGATTAGTAGCTGAGGATGATCATTTGTATCAATTTATTATATGCTGGCAAAAGCCAATGATTCTGAGTTTGAGGCGTCCAAGGTTGTTTCCAGCACCTAATACTAATAAATGACTGGAAAGTTAAGCTCAGCTGTCACCTGAAGAAGGCGAAACTGCAATAGATTGAATAAAAAGAGGTAAAACATGTTTTTGGCAAGAAGACGAGATATTCCAAGTTAAGAAAGTAGCTGAAGATGTTTCCAGCGCTTAATAACTAAATCTAGCCTAAATTTGATCATAAATTTATATAATCAGTTATATGGCTCACCAGCAACTGAAGGCTGAGGATGTGCTAGAACTAATAATAATAATTTAGACATTGGGAAGGATAAAGCAAGAGGGATGAGACCAGAGAAGTGAGAAGCGCTGTGGTAGGAAGAGGGTATGGGTGGCTGGATGGTCCAGCATAATGCCAATAAGTTGGCAGTGGGCGCAGAAGCCCAAAGTAAATATTAATACCTTAAGTTTTGCTTTCTATAAAAATCTGCTTTGCCTATTCTCATTTTTTGTATAAGTTTATGTTTACTTCTGTTGGTTGGAGTTTAGGATGGAAAGCCCCAAATGGTTTAAGTGACACGCCTAGGGGTCAGCCAGTGCTTCTGGCCCCGTAGCCTTAGGCAAAATGGAAAGCGTTGGCCAACTTTCATACTGGTTGGTCTGCTAATTAGTAGAGCCCATTGTCTCTTTGAAAGTCAATTTTATGACTGAGGCCAGCACAATCAATATTATTTGCCCAAATAGCTGAGCCGGAGGTTGCTGCAACCAATCTACTCCCCTTGGAGAGATTCTTTGTAGTATGGGGGAGTTTCTTGGGGCCAGTTAAGTAAAGGCCCCCAGATCCATTCCAAACCCATTTATTATTGCCTAATTCTAAACAATTTATATATTACTATTATTTGGTTTTTACTAACATTATAGGCTTCCCACCTGACACCCAAATTAAAACCATCTGAGCCAGCCAATTGTAAGGACCAGATTTTTTCATCTGGTCAGATGATTCATTCTGGCAACCCACAACCAGCTGACTTAATGATTGATCACCAAAACTTAATCTTTGGGGCCTGCCATATGAAATCAGGCTTTGCATTGATAATCTTAAATGTCTCACTGAGCCGAGCTTAACTTCCTGGATCTTACCCATTACTTATGGCCACCAGATTCACTTAAAGCCAAATTTTCTACTTGAATTTTTGGTCTAACCCAACCAAGAATCTTGTCAAATCCCAGCGAGTCAGGCTGAAGCCATTATGTTCTAGGCCAGGTTGGTGAGTGCCACTACTAACCTTACTGATGCAATTGTCTCCCCAATCTAGGCTTGTCTGGGGCACTGTTGGGCTTCACCTCAATGCCTGGGATGTCAAGGAAACTGGAGCACAGGAAGTTGCATAAGGGAAAGATCCAGGCCAAAGGTGTATCAATAAGGTCAAGTGACCCAACAAAATGAAGCATTGTCCCAGGCGCTCTAAATTTATGTTTTCGCATAAATTTGGTAAGCAAAACGCACACTAAATTGGATACAACCCTCAGGAAAAAAAGTCCTTGTTAGCTGGTAAAGGTGGCGTAAGAATTGAGGTGAAATGCGGTGAAATAATACTTGGCAGAGTTAGCAGAATAGGCTAAGGATTAAGCGGAATAGACTGTGGAGTGGGCAGATGGTTCTCGCCTCACAGGGGAGCCAAATGAAAGCGAGAAATGGATTCCTGCCATCGCTGAACTTCAAACTGATGTATTTTTTGGAAAATGATCAGAAAAGTATGAAAAACCATTCACAAAAATCCCTAGGCTATATTAATTTTATTTGAGTACTAGCCACTTTACCCATGTTTTGCTACAATGTCTATAAACTTTCAGATATTCAATATATTAAGTAGATTTTATATTATAATTAAACAAAACCACTCAGCAAAAACTAATTGCTCAATCAAATCAACAAAAAACCACCAACCACTCAGCTAAATCTAACTGAACTTATTAAATCAACCAATAACTAATCACCCCACAAAACCAATATGTATCCTATTGATTTGAACAAAAACCACAAGCCACTTGACCAAACAAATTAACCTATTGAATCAATCAAATAACACCAAACTGCTACACGAAACATCTCTATACTTAAACTTATTGAGTATGTGACACATCTTCCAAAACTAAATCAAATTCTACTTAACTTGCCCAAAGTATTTTATCAATTAAGTGAACCAAATTAGGCAGGTTTTTAAATATATAAACCTAACATCCAGATACCCTTGCTTTGGTACGACATTTAAAGTTTATCAGATGATAAACTCACATTGTAGCCTATAGGCTGTGCCAGCACTACTTTTGAGCTACTAAAACTAACGGCTCCACTGTTGCTCTTGTGACGGTGAGTTGATTATCCTAACTACTTAATCTACTTAAACTCTAATACTGATTTTTGTTGAGTTTCAGGTTAGAAAATTGTTGAATTGATAGATAATTTTGCCAATTCTCACCCACTCACCCAGATAGATTGACCCTATCAGACTCGAAGGTTTCAGATAGTCAGTCAGTCAATAAGTCAGTGAATTAAAATTTTTTATTAAGTAGATTTGAGAAAAAGCAAAACCTTCCTCAGACGGGGTCTACATTCTAAAGGATAGGTTTGCAATAATTACTCATCAATTATAAATTACCGTGTGATTACAAAATCTGATTTTGAGCCATGTAATTTTCACTTTCCAACAAAATCAATTTTCAGAATTTGGCCAAATTCCGTAACTTTGTATTGTGTGATTTTACATATTTTTGTGTCAATATCAGCCAGCTTTCCGCCTCAAATGAGCCATTTTCTTCATCCCTGGAAAGCAAAGATAGAAACCATTTTCTGGCAATAACTTTAGAAATGTCATTAATGATTTTGAGGGGTTCTGGCCTTGTCTCCAATGGTTTGTTTAACTTTGCTTTGGAGGGGCGTAAAATATCAGGAAATATGTCACATGTGTTATAAGGGAAGCCTCAACATCAGAGTTCTGAATGATTGATCTATTTAATTACCTCATATTTGGATTTAGGCTATTATTAAGTGATACATCATCAGGACAATGGGCAATTTACCATTGCGTTGCAATTCTTTTAGCCAATGCTATGCTGAGCTGAAGACCCAATGATTATAATTAGCTTCAAATTATCTAGAATCAACCAATCCCCATTTACTAATAGAATATTTAAATGAAATACTCAAGTGAAATCGTCTTGACAACCCTGTTCTGACAAGTTTAGGTGATTACTCCCTATTCTCATATAGAATCTAGTTTCCTTAACAATATTAAAGTGTTAGGAGGATATGAGATAAAGGACGTTTTTTAGGTTTAGGTTGATTTTTGTCTAGTTTAACTACCTTTTATTTTACCTGTTCAAAGTGAACAGAGATTATCCTCTAAAACCTATCTCCATAGATAGATTCCTTGGATAGAGAAAGTCTCCTATGTCATGGCATGATAATATCTTTAAGGGTGCCAACTCTGAAATTAACGCTGGTTGTCAGGAGGCCAAAAAAGTTAAGTTAGCAGGCCTTCCTGACCTAAACATACCCTGGGCCAACGCTGGGTTCAGGTGAGATATGCTCAGGTTGGTACTGGGCAAGTTCATTATACTCAGTCCTGAGTTACAGCAAAGGCATTAAAATGCACCAGCTATACCATGAATAACAATGGTTCACTTGGTTGTATAGTGAATGGGGTTATGAAACCCATTTGAATTTCAAAATTTCTAAAATGGGTCAGCCTTGCCTACTTTCAGGATCATGAGTTGATACCATGGATCCTTTATTGTAAATAATTCCAGTTGACCCAGAGCCTGAGGGTTCTGAATACATACTCCGGTGGCTTCTCTTAGTCAAGAAGTCTTGTTAGTCCATATATTGAGTCTGGTGTGTGTTTTTTTTTAGTACTAGATGGTCCCAACCCAAGGGTCGAGTCTGGTGTGTTAAATTTCAAATAAATACAATTTTCAATAAAAATTGCGACAAGGGGAAAAAAGCATAAAGTTTATTACTCAATACCAGCTTTTTAAGGGTGATTGCAGAGGCTCGTTGGGGAAAATCTAAGCCGCCTAAGCCTAGATCTGATAAGTTAAATAATCAGGGATTTGGTACAAGCCCCAGTTATCTCGTTGATCTTATTGAGCCCGTTTCATAGCTCAAATTTGAACTCAGACAGAAATTGGGGATTTTTGGTCAGTTCAGGATCGGTTCCTGTTATCTGATGCATCTGAATTGGCCATTTGGGTTGGAATTCCAGCAATATCCCCCTCTAGATCTTGACGCAGGGTAAGAAACGGATGTAGAAAGTGACCATGTATGTGGTTTACAACTGTGCCCTAAACAATCTCTACAATAGAGTGTTCATTGCCCCATTTACATATGAATCAATAAGGCCCTGACCAATTAGTGCCCATTTTGTGATTGTGATCTTCAGGCCAGTGATGTTAGAAAATGCTGAGGTCACCTGGTTGGAAAGTGTATTGTGAACCATGCTTATCTCTTAACTAAGAAGTTTCTTTATTGGTGGTGGCAGACAGGTTTTCAGCAGCCAGGGCCTGAAGTCTTATGACTTCATTTGCAATAAATCACATAGAGACCTCAGGTGCTTTGGGAGAAGCTTGGTCAAGTATCTCCTGGGATTTTAAAGTAGATGAAAATTCTGCTATACAACGCTTGGAATGGCGACATTTTAGTATTTAAATGAAAGCTTATCTGATTGGCCAGATTTGCATTAGGCAAATATTGGGTCCAATGAATGGGGTCAGTCATAGCTATTTTTGGATGGTTGCAGTTAAAGTACCATTTAACAGCTCTACCATTCCATTGGTTGCAGGATGTTAGGGGGTGGAGAATATCTGTGTGGTTCCCATTAGGTTGGATAAATCATTTACCAGCATCAAACGGAAATTTTGCCCATTATTGGAAAGAATGACATTAGGGCACCCATGCTGGGTGATAATCCTATTATACAAAAACATGGCGGTAGCCTTTGCTGAAACTGTGGGGAGCGATACAGCTTCAATCCATTTAGTCAGATGGTCCACAGCTAGTAGGAGGAACTGATGTCCATTAGAGGCTTAGGGAAGTGGTCCCACAACATGAATGCTAATAGTATGAAATGGTTCACAAGGTGGGACCACTGGATGTTGGAGCAAGGATTAGGTCCAGCTTGTCTTTTACATACCAGACAGGACTTTGATACATCCTGGATAGAAACAAGCATTCCCTCACAATAGGATTGAGTTTTAAGCCATTGATAGATTTTCTGAATTCCCTTATGGCTGACTTACCAATGTCTCTCTAATATAATGGCAGTTAGAGTCAATGGTCTAAAGAAAATACTCAATTTTTGGACACAAGTTTGCACAATTGACCGTTCTTGACTTAAAGAATTGTCAATCTTTTCATTAGTTTTGCTTTTGAGAGTTGGGTATTCATCCTTTAAAAACTTTGGTTGGGTTAGAAGGTCGTTTGATTTGATCCTCTTTAGGGTAAGTTATAATTAAAATTGGAAGTTGAGATAGGCAACCCATGTTGGATGGATTAGCCCTGGTTGGTGGATAATGATAAAGTCGTATTTTGAAGTTTTATGCCCACCAGGCTAATCTCATCAGGGTCCTTTATTTGCTGTAGCCAATGGAAGAAAGCATGATCAGTTACCTTAGTAAAATGCTTCCCATATAAACAGAGTCAGAAATTCTTAATGGCCAGTATGACCACCAAACATTTGCGTTCTGTAATGCTATAATTATGTTCAGCTTTAGATAAGGCCTTGCTTTAGTAGGCGATGGTATGGTCCACTAAGATCTCATCATGCTGAGATAGTATGGCTCAGATGGCAATATCACTAGCATCAGTAAAGAGGTTAAAGGGTATCAAAATTTAGATAAATAAGTATTGGAGAGTGGGAGAGGGATGCGTAGCAGATCAAAGGCCTTGTGTTACTCTTCTTTCCACTGAAAGGGCATTCCATTCTTCAGGAGATACACCAGAAGCTTAGAAGTGTCTGCAAAATTGGGGATGAATTGGCAATAATAGCTCATTATTCCTAGGAAAATTGTACATCACGTAGGGATTTAGGGGAGTCATCTTAGCAATAGCCAAGACCTTATCATCCATAGAAATATTCCGGCTTTACTGACCTTATGACCAAAAAAGTCTATCTCACTTTGGAAGAAAGAGAATTTTGACGGCTTTATTATAAATGAAGATTGCTGTAACCACTGAAAGACTTGCCTGAGGTAATCTAGATGTTCAGTAAAGGTTCTTGAAAAAACGGTAATATCATCAAGATTAACTAGTAGCAGGAGCGTTTAAATTGCCTAGTAGTCTGTCCATAGCGCGTTGGAAGGTAGCATGGGCATTACACAACCCCTGAGGCATTCTAGTGGGCTTAAATAGTTCTTCATTTGTGATGAGAGCGCATTTTGCCCGATCTTCTGGTGACAAATATACTTTCCATTATCCACTGGCGAGATCCATAGCTGAGAAATAGTGGGACCCTGACATTAAGTGTAAAGAGTCATCTATATGTGGCAGGGGGTAACTATCTTTGCAAGTGATAGAGTTGAAGTGGCAATAATCCATAACAACAGGGTGACCACCATTCTTTTTCCAAAATGATAGGAGTGGGGAAGCTCATGGACGTTTAGAAGGCACAAGTAATTCAGCCTCCAGTAATTGCTGTAACACTAAAGCCACTTGAACTTTCTCCGCTTTGAATTTTTGATACAATTGGGATTTAAATGGAGGGTGGTCTGCATTTTTGATTTGATGAATTACCATGGTCTTTTTCCCATAGTCATTTGGTCCCAAGGAAAAAAATATTGCCATACTCTTTGAGGAGGCCTTTAACATCCTGGCATTTGTTTAAAGTAAGATTATCTCAATTCTACTGTCAACCAAAGCTTTGGTGGGAGGGGAATATAATCCTAAATCCTGTAATGAGCCAAAAAAATTTACATCAACAATACTTTTAATGGAACATAGTTTTACATAAGTGATAGGGGCATGCTGAGGGACCTGGAGAGCTTTAGTAATTAAATTCCATAATATAATAGAGATAGATTTCCTGTAGGCGGGATTCAAAATCCCTGAGCTGTTCAACACTTCCTTAATAGAATGGTTTAGGTGTCTACTAAGCTCCAGAACTTGATCAGGAGGGGCAGGAATCTGAATTTCCTTATTTACAATAACTTGTGAGCCTGAGGGTATTGTAATAGAATGTAGGGTATACAGAGGGATCCCCTCTTTATTGTCCACAGCCTCCAGGGGTAGTTTAGTTTTTCCCTAAGACTTAGTATTTTATATTGCAAATGGAGGATGGCTATTTGAGGAAGCATGTCCATTTTTAGGGGCTCCTTTATTTTTGTCAAGGAGCTTAATATTAATGTATTTCAATACTTTAGTATGTATAGTTATTTTCCTCATGGTTGATGATGCAGTTAAACTACTGTATCAATTGGACCCCAATAATCAACTCATGGTTATTGTTTTTTAGTACAACAGTGAGAAGCAGTAATTGATAACTTCCCAAAACGAAGGGGTAAAGCAGAATAAGCTCCTATTGCCTTAGTAGATGACTACCTGACGTCCCATATTCAGCTTCATTAATCAAGTCTAAGTTATTTTTATCTTGTAGATAAGCCGGGAGGGAATAACATTAACTTAAGAACAAGTATCAATGATTTCCAGGACTTTAATCTTATGCTCTATTACTTCAACTTGAATCACTGATGATCCGAATTGGGAGTTAATAGCTAATAGAGTGTCATTAGGGTTTTTTCAGTGAAGCAAGCGGAGGATTCTGCTGTGTCCAAGCTCAGGTTGTAAAATACCTTTAAAAGTTTTTCTGCCTATGCTTGCTTTCTATAGAAGAGCTGACTATAAGAATTTGTTTGGGTAACTGACCAAAATAAAAGTAAGAAAGCTGGAGGTTTTTAGTCTTTGAATAGACAGAGGGACTTACATCGATGAATCCCCCCTTGGGTTGGGACCATCTAGTACTAAAAAAAAATAGAAAGAGGGACTTCAACTTCTGGCGGGGCAGCTAACACAAAAAACCGCAAGTATGGGGATACAGCAGAACTAGAACATGGACCTTAAGGCACTTATTTTCCGTCAGCATATGAAGCCTCTTGCCCTATAATGACTGATCTTTTGCTGGCTTACGTTGGAGGATGTGGCAATCAGCTACAGCGTAGTTGTTTCTTCTGCAATGAGTGCATTATAATTCAGGTGTAGGCAAATAGGAGGGTGTAATGGCCAATACTTGGGACCAGGGCTTATTGACGTTAGAATGAGATGCCCAACAGGTTTGTGTAGTTTTTCCAGAATTTCCAATATAGCCTCTTTAATATTTAGAAGGTGAGTTTAGTTATACTTCACCGCTTTAAGATAAAGTAAGATATCAGGAATATTTTTATATCCAAAAACACCGCGGTGATGGCATTGTCTAATGTAAGATGATTCCCTGCAACCAGAGTTTTTGCTTCAAGGTAAAAACGGTGAGAAAATTCGCTGATAGTTTCTCCCCGATCAAGGCTGATACCCATAAAGGTATATTTTTGGTTGGTTAGGGTTAATTTACTCCTAAATTCTCAGATCAAGGAAGACTTGACACCAGTCCAAGTTTGACAATGCATCAGATGTGGTATCATAATGTTCTGAGCCATATGACTAAGACAGTTAGTCAAGTGTTTAAGCTGTTGATGGTCAGTCACTTCCTCCATAGAGCTTTCATAACAATATAAGAAAGATAAAATACTTCCCTCTCCAGGGACATAATTTTCCTTTTAACGAAGGTTTAGATGTACCACTTGGTGGGTTGGAGGACGAATGACATGAAATGATATGGGGACAGCGCTTTCAGCTAATGAAGAGGAAGTATCTTGGGAGTACAATTGAGGTTGAAGCGCATCTACTTGTCTTCACAGATCATTAAGATAGTCAACTAAATATAGTTGTTTAAAAGCAGCACTAAGAGCTGATTTTGTGTCAAAGAATTGGTTTAATTGCCATACTTCATTTTTAAAGCGGTATTGGCAGCTTGGAGGTCAAGTTGATGTTATTTGGTGGTGAGCACTATTTGCTCTAATTTTCATATCAAAGCAGGTAGGGTCCAAGGTCCCAAGGCGTTTGTGATAAACAGGTTTACAAACTTTGGGAGAGAGGGGAACTACATCCCAAGTAAGTTGGACTCCTTAAGTGATGCATCCTAATTGGATATCAGGACTTTTTATTTGTTGGATTAATGCCTTGAGGCGTTCTTCAGGAATTCCAGGGCCACCACTGGGTCCTGGATGGCCTCTAGGCCCAGGGTACCCATCCTCCATCCTGTCCATCACAACCAGGGGACCCTGTTCACCTTCACATACATCATAACTGGTAGGTCCACGCTCACCAGGCCCTTCTTGAAGCCCAGAGTTATAAAAATTTTTTGGACTTCCCTTAATTCTTAGATCATTTCCTCCAAGGTTTGGAGGCGTTCATCAACAGAGGTAATAAAGTTATCAAATTCTGAGAGTACTTTTCAGGTACAATCTATGACTTGATTATTGATTACAACCTCTAGTTGGCAAAAACGAGATGTGAGTTCCGTCCAAACAAAATTCATGATTCCTTGATCTAAGCGGGTAAGCACATCTTGTATTTCATTAATAAACTGCCAGTTTTCTACGATTGTGGTTTGATTTTCATTGCTGAACTGGGAGGCAGATTGATAGAGTTGGATAAGCTGTGAGTGTATGGTCTCCAATAGCTGCAAGTGGCGGGTAATTTTTGATGACGGAACCTCACTACTTGAAGTAAATAGTATAAAGTGGGATGGACAAAGTGATACAGATAGCTTTCCGTACATCCAGCTCCAACTTGTTCTATAAAAAGATCAAAGAACTTTAAGCTAAGTTCATCATAGGAAATGGCATGGCAAGAGCTATTCTTCTATTGGCTCATCCCCCAGGGATGAGGCCCCAGATAAGAGGAGCTTAAGGGCTTCAGCAAATTCGGATAGTTGTAAGCTGTATTGTCTGACGTATGGAGCATTAAAGTCAAATCTGTAGAAGGGGGAAAGAGAATAACGAAGTTGGTTACAGTATTACTGACATTCATATTGATTTCCCAGTCACTGAGATGAGCGGCTTCATGATCTTTGAGTTTTCTAAAACAAAAACTTTATTGTACATTTTTGCTTTTGTTTGTTTTTATAATTTTTACCGCAAACTTGGGATGCAATATGGCAGGTTACCCAAGTTTTATTGGGATTATGGGTTGATACCATAAATTCTTTGTTGTAAATTGGCCAGTTGACCCAAGTCTGAGTGTGCTGGATACTTACCTATTTTGCTTCTCTTAGTCAGGAAGTCTTGTTAGTCCAGATATCGAGTCTGGTGTGGTAAATTCCAAGTAGATATAATTTGCACTTAAAATTGCAAAAAGGGGAGAGAAACCATAAAGTTTTTTCTATAACAGCTTTTTAAGGGTTATTACAGAGGCTCATTGAGGAAAATCTAAGCCTCCCAAGCCAGGATCTAAGATAAATGAATTGGGGATTTGGGTAGAAGCCCCAAATATCTCAGTTGATCAGATTAAGCTCTTTTCATAACTCAGGTTTGAACCCTCAAAAAAAATTTAGGGCTTTTTAATCCGTACGGGATCAATTCAATATCTGATGTATCTGAATTGGCCTTTCAGGTTGGAATCCTGATGCATGCAATCAATAGTTTAAGTTCAGTCAATCTCACAATATAGTACCCTAACCCTTGTAAACGTGCGCCTATTGGTGTACTTAGGCTTAGAACCGCTTCCATATAAAACAAATCCTCTCAATCTGTTTAAGTATGTTTACTCAAGATCAACCTTCCTCCTTGGTCAACTTACCTATTAGAACTTCCTTTAATGTAAAGTTTGAATGACCTGATAGAAGGTAATAACAACAAAAGCAAGGCAGTGCGGTAGGAGGTCCAAAGGGTCTAGTTGCAGGACCTTCCTGACCTAAAACACACCTTGGATTAACGCTGGGTACAGGTCAGGTATGCCTAGGTTGGTACAGGTGAGGTGCATAACGTCCAGCCCCTTGTTTTGGCTCTTGCGTTAAAAACGGACGAGTTATCTGTTATATGAAGATGGCATAATTCAATTAATCAGTAATGGGTATTTTAAACTCATTCCGTTATATAAAATTTCCATTTTGGGTTGGCCTTCAATCAATTATTCAAGTTTGGATTTTTCATATTATAGCACCCTGTCAGATGGAAGTGTGGGCTTATTGGTGCACCACAGCTTAGCACCACTTTCTCCAACGGATGATTTCCCCATAACTGTTTAATAACATCCTTAAGTACCAACCTTCTTTTATCGGTTATCTTTCTTCAATAAACCCCAAATTAGTTTTATTTTTTCTTATATTGACTTGGATTAACCTGTGCGCGGACCTCTTCAAGGGGTATTGTGTCATGTTAGCTGAGTCATCTATTTTAAAATTATTACAGCATCAGGTACACCACTGGGTCGCCTAGGTTCCCTCCAAACCATGGCACCCGTGCACTCTACCCCTGTTTAAAGTTTGGTTATGAATGGCACTTTGGCCACAGCCAGGTTTTGGTGTTTATTCGATCCTTACTTATATTGTACAGTGCAAACCACCTTCACCCTATGTCTCTTTAGCTCAAGCTCCCTCTGCTTGAGTATCTTTATTTTAACACTGACTAACAGTTCCCTTGCGTTGATCCTGTGCACCATGCACCAACATGCTGGGAACTGTAGAGTTATAGATACTCTCCTGACATCAGACGACTAACCCTTTTTCTTATGTAAATGAACTTTTCTCATGTGGGACATTTGCAAAGTGCAAATGGGGTGCGCCAGATGTTGGTTACAGTTGCATTGGGGCTGTAAGAATTTATGGGTCTGGTTATCAGCTTATAGCACCTATAAACTTATTAATTGCACAGGTTCAGTTCTTATGCAATTCGTCCATGTTGTATAGTTGTTTGATATAATTGATTAATAATAGTATGATGACTATTATATGTAGATAATTGGAATACTTAGATCTTGGCCCAACGCTTGGCCAGTATTTCCGCTTGAAATACTTGAGATGTCTCAAAATAGGGATTTGTTCCCTCATAACATCTACCTCGATCTTCTCTGAGATCCCTGGTGAAAGTTTCTCTAGTTTGACACACAGTCAGCAGTAATGCCCAATTTGATTCCACTTCTTCTCTGGATCTCTGCCCAAATCCTTGCTCTTTTCCTTAAAGAGTCTCCCAATTTTTGTACACAGCAATAATATCCCTGAGAAAGAATAGAACAATTGAAAGCTGATAAAGTTTACTACTTTAAACTATATACTGGATAAAACTTCTTTATTATTGGTGAATTCTAGGGAATTTATAGCGGGGGATATGGTGCTCAACCCTTGGTTGACACCTCCTCGATTAAACAGCAGCTGTTGCCAATGAATCACCCATCCTTGTCTCAGCAGCAATGGTCTTCCCCATCCTGGTTAGGATTTCATCATTGGACATCCTTAAGACCTCAAACAGAAAGAGTTGAAAAAAGTTTCCCTAACATTTTCCTCTCGATCCAAATGAACCAACCATAATTGGCTAGCGACCTGCTTGGTTAATTGGGCTTTTTACCCAATATGACAGGTCACTTCACCAACCGATCAATTTGCTAGTTGTAGATGGCATCACTTGCCTTGCAACTTACTACTTACATTTCCAATCAGTTGGTGATGAAACCCAACTGATCCCAATCATTACACCTGATAGTTAATCACTATCAGATGCCCCTATTCTTTTGAAATTCCGCCCAATGAGATCTTAAGCATTCATCTGGATCAATCCCTGATGGATATGACCAGGCTAATATACTAAAATCCCCTGAACATAGTTACTCTTAAATCAGGGTCAACTGATTTCTAATTCTTCTCGCATTAGAGAGTTATCCCCTAGCAATTCCTGGTAATCTAGCAGGCTGGGAATATGGGCAAAAATCCCAACATAGGCTTACCTCCGTTTTCTCATTATGTCAATTGTTGGAGAATCTTGTCATTATTCTTGCTGCCTCCAACTGGGAAGTACCTACCCTCCTTGCTTGTACCTGGTGGATACGGTTCCTTTGCAATCTGAGAGTCATAATTCCCCAACTTTCCGCATGTTTCATAAAATTGACTCAACAACTGGTTTTTCTTCAGCACCGCGCTTGTATGGTGCAGTCAGTATCCTCAACAGAGGGCTAGGCGATGATGGCCTTGAATAACGTCATACATCTAATCGCCAAAATGGGTATGGCGTCATTCTCATCCCAAAACACGCTTTATAACAGTGATCTCATATACACAACCAAGCCATATATTTTTCTTAAGGTTAAGATATGGACCCCATTTCATTGTATCAAATTACCCCAGAAAACCTACGCTTGACCAACACAATGATCCGCAAACCCCAGGAGGTGGAGAAGGAGTTACAATTACAATATTAAAACTTTTATGCAGTTGCTGAAGGTATGGTGGGATATATGACCTCAGTAGTAGGAGTAACCAAATATCACTCTCCATTCTATGATGCAAAAACGTATTCTGGGGGTATGATAAACCCTGAAGAAGATTTTTGTGGTAAAGTGTTGGCGTTTTTAGTTTATAAATAATAATTATTCACGTTATTTTTTATCAACTGCTACCCTTTCATCCCCTTTAATGAAGGACATCAAAAGTATTTTTGGTGGATGCTGGAGGCTCTGAATTTTTTTATTGATGAAGACTTAGCCGACTACCTTGAGATGAGCTACTTGCAGGTAGTATGGTTAGAGGAGGGGAGCTCCAATATATTCTCATGTTGAAAGTTATGGGGTTAATGGAGTTTATCAAGTTGGCAAATAACATTTTTCTGACCACTTCCAAGCTATCAAAACCTCTTGTACCCCATCATCTTGGGTAAGAGTAGTGGCGAAAGTTTGACGTCAGAACCAACTTGAAAGACAAAACCTTGTCCTTAACTCTGAAGAATGGTTATAAGTTAGTTGTTCCTTTAGCTTAAGCAAACTTTCAGGGCTACTTGCCCCACTGGCCCAATATTCACACGCTCAATCTTTCTCCATTGCTGAAGCCCTCTTTGGAGGTTCTCCTATCTTCATGTTTTGAGAGATTGGAATATTCTTTTGATGCGGCTTCAGCAAATGTACTACCAGCTCATCAGTGTTGGATTGTGAGTTTAAGCTCACCGTCAATCTGGTGCATATTTTCCCCTATTTATCCATTCACTGTATGGGAGAAAGCATCCTTATATTTTTGGGTTAAGGATCAGTTAGCCAAAGGAGCGATTTTTTAGTGAACCTCCCCTGTATGCTCCCCATTTCTCTTTGTAGAGAATGCTGATGGCACCCTACGTCCATGCATAGATTATGGGAATATCAACAACGTCACTTACCAGATTTGCATTCCATCCCACTGGACTCACAGATTGCACGCTCATGAAGTAAGTTAGAGTCTTCTCCAAGCTTTGTTTAAACGCTTCAATAAGATCTGTATCAAGAGGGGCAGGAATGGTTGACCTCATTCTGTATCAGAAAAGGGATATTTTAGCTTCAGTCATACCCTTTGAGCTTAAGAATGTCCCTGCTATATTTCAACGCCATATTGATGCAGCTTTGGAAGACTTGCTGAGGGTATGTGTGGTTGTTTACATGGATGATATTTTGGTATTTTCACCTGACAAAGTGTCTCAGACAATAAACCTTCAGCAGGTGGTAGAGCGTTTGAGGGCAGCTGACCTTACTTTAAAGTTAAGTAAGTGAAAACTCTTCAAGTCCCAGGTCATCTTCCTGGGCGACGTCATGTCTGACCAAGGCCACATGATAACTTCAGACAAGGAGAAAGCAATTTTTGAGTAGCTCACTCCAACTTCAGTTAAGGAATTGAGGAGCTTTTTGGGGGGGTGTAAATTCCTTAAGAAATTTAATCAAATATTTCTGATTTGGCGGCGCCTTTGTATAAGGCGAGTGGGGCAAAAATGCTCCAGTGGTCCCCGACATTGCAGTTTGTCTTCCAAGCGGGTAAAGTGTAATTTGCTGTCCATGTCCGTTCTTCACCATGCCAACCACAACAAAGAGTTCATTGTTGCTTCTGATTTCTGTAACTTCGCCATAGTGGCAGCTCTTGTCATGGCTTTAAAATGACATAATCATAGGGACATGTGTCAAGTACAAAGCTGCACGTCAGGAGGCCAAGAAGGTGAAGGTGGCAGGTCACCCTGACCTCAAGTATACCTTGGATCAATGCTGGTTGAAGGCGAGGTACGACCAGGTTGGTCCTAGGGATGCAAGAGAAGTTTGGACCTATATAACAGCAGATGTGTTAACAAACCAGCTTTGCATTAATAAAAACGGTTGCTATGGTTTCTTGATAAATGGGTTCTCAAACCCCGTTTGGGTTATAAAAAAATTTCTGCTAAAGTCAGCCTTTCCTACAATTAATAATATAAGTTCAGTTGATTACCAAGTATAGTTTACTGCTCAATGTAAGAGTGCACTTATTGGTGCACTCTAGCTTAGACCTGCTTCCATCAAATAGTTGTTTCAGCAAATTCCTTTAAAGCTTTTTTCTTGAGACCATCTCTCTTATCAATCAACTTCTCTCTTAATATAACCCTTCGCTTTTACACCTTTTTTGTATGTATGCTATCTTGAACAAACCTGTGTGCAGACCTCTTCAAGGAGGTCTTATGCAACGTTAACCAGTAAAACTTAAAAACTGTGAGTCTCTCCACCTTTTTACCGTTGGGCCACCCAGGTTCCCTCCAACCTGGGTCGCCTATACACTCCTACCCTGAGCACCGCATGGTTCAAGTTTGGTTATTCCCTCTAATGATAACCCTCCTCAAATTCAGTTATTACAGCTCAAGCACCCTCTGCAGGGCTTTAATAACTTTACTACTAACAACTAGTTTCCTGGTGTTATCCCTGTGCACCATTCACTACCATTCTTGGAACAGGATATTTATATACACTCTCCTTACATTAATCAACCAACATTTAGATTATATGTGTATAAATTTTTCCAAGTGGGACTTTCACAAGGAGCAACCGGTGTGCGCCAGCTGTTGGCCATGGCTGCAGTGGGGCTCACCATTGTTTACTTTTTTTAAAGGTTGGAGCATCTTGGTGTTATTCTTGCTACCCTTAACTGGAAAGTACCCACCCTTCTTGCTCGTACCTGGTGGATATGGATGCTATGTGGTCTGAAAGTTGAGCTTCCCTGACTTTCTGCCACAAAATTATAAAATTGATCCAAATAAATGGGGTTTTCTTTGGCACTGCGTTCAAATGGTGCAGGCGGTATCCTCAAAGGTGGCTTGGGGTGATGGCCTTAGATAATTTTGAACAATCCATTGCCAAAATGGGAATAGGGTCATTCACGACTAAAAGCGCGATTTATAATGGTGATACCATATATACAACCTAACCATATTTATTCTCTTATAGCTCATATATAATACATATTTCTAAGTATCAAATTACCCCAAAGAACCCACGATTGACCACCACAATGATCCACGGAACCCAGGAGGTGGAGAAGGATTTACAATTACAATATAAAAACGTTTGTGCAGTTTCTGAAGATATGTTGGGATATGTGGCTTCAGTAGTAAGAGTGGCCAAATATCCCTCTCCATTCTTTGATGCAGAAATGTACCCTGGGGGTATGTTAAAACCTGAAGAAGAGTTTAGTGGTGAAGTGTTGTCATTGTCTGCTATGAATAAAGACCATTCAGATGTTTTTTGTTAACTGCTACCCTTTCATCCCCTTCAGTTAAATTTAACACTACTATCTTGTTGTATACTGGAGCCTCAGAAAATTCATTGATGAAGACCTATCTTACTACCTTGAGCTTAGTAATTTGCCAGGTGGTATATTTAGGGGATGGGCTCCTCAAGGTATTCTCACCCTGAAGTTACTAGGGGTTAGTGGAAATAAAGTGGGCAATTATCTTTTGACGGACCATTACCTAGCAATCAAAAACCTTTTATACCTCATTATTTAGGAGTGGAAAGGTGGCGAAAGTTTGATGACAGGACTAACTTGAGAGACAATACCATAGCCCTAACGTTAAAGAATGGTTGTACATTAATTAATTCCTTTGTCTGAGGCTAACTTCCAGGGAGATTACCCCCACTGGCCCAAATAACACTATCAGTATCGCTCCATTGTTGAAGCCCTCACTAGAGGTACATTTACCTTCTTCTTTGGAAGGATCGTAATCTTTGTTTGATGCGGCTTCAGCAAATGTACTACCAGCTCATTTATAATTGATTGTGAGTTCAAGACCATTGTTGATCTGGTGTGTATATCTAACCCAATTTACCTATGACTGTACGGGAGGAAGCAGCGTTAGATGTGTGGGTTAAAAAGCAGTTAGCCAAAGGCGCGATTTTTCAGGATACCTCCCCAGTATACTCCCCACTTTTTTTGTGGAGAAAGCTGATAGAACTTTACGCCTTGAATAGATTATGGGAACCTAAACAATGTTCTGTACCATATTTCCATCCCATCTTTTTGGATTTATAGATTGCGCGCTATGTGGAGAAGGCTTAAGCCTTCTCCATACTGCATTTATCTAAATGCTTTCAATCAGATCCAGATTAAGAAGAGCCAGGAGTGGTTAACCGCATTCTGTACCTAAAAAGGGATATTCCAGTTTCGGTCAAGCTCTTTGGGCTTAAGAATGCCCCTGCTAACTTTCAACGCCATATTGATGCGGCTTTGGGGGCCTGCTGGTGGTATGTGTGGTTGCCTACATAATGATATTCTAATATAATCCCCTGATCATGAGTCTCATTCAGTACACCTTTGTCAAATAGTGGAGAGGTTAAAGGCACCAGCCTTACACTGAAGATGCTCAAGTGTGAATTTTCTGAAACCCAAGTCACCTTCCTAGGCAACGTTGTGTTTGATTAAGGGCACATAAAACCCCAGATAAGTAGAAGGCAATTCATTAATGTCCACCCCAACTCCATTCAAGAAATTGAGGAGCTTTTTGGCAACGTGTACGTTCCTCAAGGTGTTCACGCCAAATCTTTCTGAGGTGGCGGCACCCTTGTATAAGACAAGTGGTGCAAAAATTCTTCAGTGGTCCGTTTTAGAGGATGCTATCCAAGAAGTAAAGTGCACCCTGTTGTACACGTCCATCCTTCTCCATGTAGATCTTGAAAGGGAGTTTATTGTGTCTACTGATGCCTCCAACTTCGCCATAGTGGCTGCCTTAATACAAGTGGACGAAGATGAAATAGAGCATCCAGTGGGATATTTTTTAGGAAAATGTCTCTGCCTGAGTTAAACTACACCGTTTACAACAAAGAGTTATTAGCAGTGGTGGAGGCGTTGACTTATTGGCGTCATCACCTGTATTGCTCAACCCAACTTTTCTGCATGAGTACTGATCACCGTGCCTTGTTGTACTACCATGCACCTCATGTCTTAACTCCACAGAAAACCGTTGTCTTAAGACCCTGACCCAATTTGCATTTTCTTATGAGTTCTCCAAGGGCAAGGAGAATGGGTTGGCAGATGCTTTGAGCCGCAATCCTGCATTAGCTCCCAAACCAAAGGAGGTAGATGTTTATAATACTCAGGTAATGATTCCACCAGAGAAAACTAAGTCTTAACTTCCCTCTCCCAAGGCCAACAGGTCAGCTCTCGCTCCTCTGGAAAATGCGGAGGAATACGGTATGTTCAGAAAAATAGTCCTTTCTCAGCTGTTATAGGTTGAGTATACTATAGTAATTGCTAAGTGCACGCTGAATCAGGAGGATCTAATCAGGGGTAATCATGTAAAGGATGAGATGGTTTGGTTTCAGAGGCGCATATGGGTTCCTGCTGGATTACTTTGCCTGGAAATCATCTGGGACCATCATGACAGAATCACCGATGGTCATCCAGGAAAGCAAAAAACTTTGGAGTTTATTTAAAGCAGATACAATTGGAAGGGCTTACCCGCTCAAGTAGGTAAGTACAATAAAAAGTGATTGATCTAGAATTAAATGAAACCAAATTGACAACCACTATCAGGGTTTTGGTACCAGTTCTAAAAGCTGAAGGGCTTGGAGTTATCTATATGTTGATTTTATTGTAAAATTGTCTGTATCTGATGGCTACGATGCTATCATGGTGGTGGTGGACCGTTTTTACAAAATTCTCGAACTTTACTCTCTTGCAGAACAACATAACCACAGCTGAGATGGCTAGGCTCTTTGTCACTTATGCGTTTGCTCATCATGGGGTCCCTCAAGAAATAATTAGTGATCAGGGACCCAGTTTACCTCTGTCTTTTGTGAAGAGTTGTGTAAGTCTCTTCAGATTTGCCCCTTCCGTTCAACTACTTATCACCCCAATCAGATGGGAAGATGAACAAGTGAACCAGTGCCTAAACAGTTCTTGCGGTGTTAAACAGCCGCAGATCATTCAGATTGGGTTTCATCTCCATGTGGCCCAATTTAGATATTACAGTGCCCAACATACATCAATTAGTTGTTCCCCGCTCTTCGCCAACTATGGCTTTAATCCCACTTTTAACATGGATGCCAGTTGTGGATCCAAGATGGAAGCGGTGGTGGACTTTGCAAAAATGATCAAGAAAGTACACCAGGGGTGAGCACGAATTTAGATGTGGCCATGCAGATTATAAGGAGAAATCTGATGGTAAGAGACAAATTTTGGACCAGAGTACAAGGACGGAGATCTGTTGGGATTTTTGCCCATATTCCTAGCCTGCTAGATTACCTGGTGTCGCTAGGGGAAAATTCCCTAAGGCGAAGTGAATTGGAAATTGGTTGGCCTGAATATCGGAGGAACTACATTTGAGGAAATTTTGGGATTTTTCCTGGTAGTCCATTAGGAATAATCCAGATGAATACCTAATATCTCATCAGGCGGAGTGGCCAACGAAATAGGGGCATCTGATAGTTATTAACTATAAGGTGTACTGATTGGGATCAGTCAGGTTTCATCACCAACTGATTGGGAATGAATAGTGAGTTGCGAGGCGAGTGATGCCACCTGCAACTAGTGAATCAATTGGTTGGTGAAGTGACCTGTCATAAATGGTAAAAAGTCCCATTACCTAAGCAAGTCGCTAGCCATTTTGGTTGGTTCTCTTGGATCAAGAGTAAAATTTTAGGGACACGTTTTATGACTATTTCCATTTGAGGTCTCAAGGATGTCCAATGACGGAATCCTAACCAGGATGGGGGCACCACACTCTGCTGAGATGAGGAAGGGTGATTCAACAGCAATGGCTGCCATTTCATCGAAGAGGTGTCAACTGAGGGTTAGACGGCTGAATCCCCTACTATATAATTCCATAGGATTCACTATAATAAGAAACTAGCATTTAGAAAATCATCATTTAGTAAAACATTATTAGTAGTATTTTTAGTTTCAATAATATTGTCAATTTAGTGTATAGTTAGACTATCAGCATCCAGTGTAAAGTTCCATCTCAAAGATACTATTGCAAAATGGCAATAATTGGAAGACTCTCAGAGAGAAGAGTAGAGATCTGAGCGGGGATCTAGAGATGAAGGAAACACAATCAAGGATAGCTGCTGACTGTGTTTTGGGCCAAAAGAGATTGTCATCAGGAGATCTTGATGAAGATTGGGTGGACAGCAATAGGGAATGATTCCCTATGAGTACAACTTGGAGTATTTAATTGGAAGTACTGGCTGAAGCGTTGGGCCTAATAATAAATTGAACTCAACTATGGATAATAGTCTCCATACTATTATCAGATAATACATTCTATACAACGCGAAGTGCACGAGGAAACTGAACCTGTGCAGTAAAAAGATTACTAGGGTTGTAAACTGATAATAACCCAAACTAGTAAATTCTTACAAGTTGGTGCTCACTTCAGGGGTAGTTGAGTGAAGAATCTATTAATAATATTGTATAAAGATGAAATGCACAAGTTGGGGACCAAGATCGCCACAGTTAATCAGAATGCCTTAAACTCAGCGTACCATTGGGAGTTCGTTGCCCTAGAAGAGCGAGTCACTAAGGTGAAGGAAGGAGTAGAAAACTTAGCCAACTTTGGGAATGAGTTACTCAGCAAAGTAAACTCATTAAAGAAGAAAGAAGGAGACCTTGTTCGAGAGGTCCTAGTCCTGAAAATGGAGTGAGAAGCAGATCGCGTTTGTTTGAGAAAAGTTCAGTGCAGATATTGAGAAGTTGATGAAAGAAGTAGAGGACTTGAAAGTCCACAGATGTGCATGTGAGCCTGATATGGTCAGTGATGCTGAAGAGAGAAGTCCTTGTATGATACTTGGGAAGAGGAATACCCTGAGAAATATGCTGCCTGCCTTTAATGCTATTTCAGAGATGACACCTGAGGTCACTCCACAAGCTAGCCGAGTAGCCAAACCAAGAGAATCGTCCTGAAATGACTCAAAGGAATATAGAGCAACACTGAAATTCCAATATTCCATCAGGATAATACTCCAGCGTTTTTCCAACTATTTGGCATGACCATAAATGTATACAGGGTTTGTCAAAAGGCATTGACGGTCATGAACTGTTTGGACACAGACTGCCAGAACCTAGTGTTACCCCACTTGGAAGGGGACAGCTGGTCTTATGCCGAGGCTAAGGCGGCCATAATGAAGGAGTTCAATAGTCCAACCCACATGTCAAAATGCAAGCAAGAATTTATGGCAATTTAATTCCATAAAGATGAGTCTCTTGCTAGCTTCGCAGATTGAATTTACTAAGAGTCGCAGATCCTGTCTGGAGCAAAAGTGTTAGATGACTTTGATGTGAGAATCGCTTTGCAAGCGGCCCTTCAGCCCTATCGCGATTTTCATTGAATGATGTCTAGTGTATTCGCGACTGAGATAACTACCTTGCAGATGGTAGATAACCTGAAGATTTTGGGAGTGATGTTTGATGCCCCAAATAGAGGCTTCAAGTCTAATCCTGTCCGAAATCTGAATCCCACAAAGGGAAGCAAAGGAGTAAAAGAGGCTTTTAACTGAACTGTGCCAGGAAATAAGCCTGAGGAATTCAAACAGTTAAACAAGAAAGAGAAGGTCTTCTTTCAGTGTGGCGGGAAAGGACATGTCGCTGCACACTGCAAAAAGCCAAGGGATCAAATTAACGTGGTCCAGGCTAAAGAGACAGCAGTAGCCAAAGATTTGGGAAAAGTCTCACTACTAGACAAAAGACAGTCTAGAGTGGCAGAGAAGCCTGTTCCTCCCAATATCAAGAACGAAGAGATAGACATTAGCGTTCTGTTTGTAGATGACGAGCAGGATCAGCTATACCAAGTGGTCAATAAGGATATAAATGCCATGACCAGAGCTGGGGCGAAGAAGATTGACCCCAAGATAATTCAGGAAGTTGTTCGGCCATATGCCAGACAACTGGCGGAGAAGATTTAGACCACCAAGAATCCTGATGAGTTAGCAGACGTTCATTTAGATGAGACCAATCTGATGATCCCTCTTGGCGCGATAAGGGAATCATTTCCTGAATTATTTGCGCAGATTATTCATACCCTAGATTCAGCCAATAACGCCGAAATTCACTCAGTAAATACTATACTACAATACTCTAAGTGTATGTATATAGATATTAAAGTGAATCAAGTGAGGATGCAGGCAATAGTCGACAGCAGAGCACCCATCAATATTGTGTTGACCAAGCTGGTGAAGAGGATGAAGATCTCTTTGAACTTGAAATACAAGAAAGAATACAGAACAGCTGGGCCAAACACCACCGTTTCCTTTGGAGGGTATAGGCGCTGCCACTACAATTTGGGTCATTGGTGTATCCACACCAGCGATAGTTTTGGTGAACCAAACTATGATATCCTGATTGGAATGGAATTTCCGCAGAAGTATGGAGCTAAAAAGTAACTTTGAGGATAATACATTGACCATCCTGTTTCAGACGTTACCATTAATACCAGAAGGATGGTGAAGTTCCGTTGAATTGGAGAAACAACTTCATTAAACTGATATTCAATGACAGCATTGTACTGATTTAATATCAATTAGTTGGTAGGAAGCAACGAGAGATGCCAGTGGAAATCCTAGAAGACTGGGTAATTCCATTAAGGATCAAGTAAGAAAGGACCATACTGGTCAGATCACAGATGATAGTCGACACAGGGTTGACTTTAGAGATTCCAGAGCAGTTGTATGGAGAAGTCGGAAGCCCCTGGATGAAGTCCAGTTTGGAGCCATGGGTGGCTCCCGGGATAATAATGCCAGGCCATGGAGAAATATGAGTTCTCTTGGCGAATTTGAGCAAAAAACTGATGAAGATCAAGAGGAATAAAATTATCGCATTTATTCATTTAATCCTGATGGTAGAATTGATGATTCCATGAGTTTGGGTCTCTCAAGGAAATGGGATTACTAGCCAGGGCGGCCAAAAGCATCAACCTATTGGTTGATTGGGAGCAGCTCGCAGATCTGCTGGAAGGGCAGAAGGAGGAGGTGCTCAAATTATTTGAAGAATATTGGGAAGTGTTCTCTCTAGATGACCACAATTTGGATGCACACAAGACATAATTTACAAGGTCAACACTGGGGAAAATCTACCAATAAGATGAGACCGATCCAAAGATCAAAAGCCCGCAGAAGTGGTAGTGGAAGATGAGATCAGCAAACTAGTGAAGCATGGGCTTCTATTTCCATCTTCAAGTCCTTTGTAAGTCTTATTTTGATTGTGAAGAAGAAGGATGGATCAAATTAGGTGGTGATTGACTATTGGAGGCTGAATAAAACTACAAAGAAGGATTTGTATCCCCTACCAAGGATTGACGATGCGCTGGATTGATTAGAAGAAGTAAAGTATTTCTCCATGATGGACCTATCTCAGGATACTGGAAGATCGACTTGCCAGAAAAAGACCAAGAGAAATGAGCAATTATAACCGCGCAGGGGTTATACCAACCAATAAGGATGCCCCATGGTCTTTGTAATGCACCCGCGACATTCCAGAGGGCAATGGACGCAATATTAAGCGACCTGAAGTTGTTGTGCATCCTGGTATATCTGGACAATATCAATATGTTCAGTAAAACGTTTACTGATCACCTCCATCACTTAGAAGAAGTTTTTAAGAGACTGTTTGCAGCTAACCTGAAGATCAAGCCAAGGAAGTGCCACACCTTCAAGAAAGAGTTGGAGTACTTGGTATTTGTGATCAATGAAAATGGATTGCAGCCACAAAACCAGAAAATAGCAGCTGTAGAGCTCATGGATGTGCTGATGAGTGTCTGAGACATCCAAGTATTCCTTGGGATGGTTGGATACTACAGAAGATTTATTCAGGTTTTTTCCCGAGTATCTGAGCCTTTATTTTATTTATTAAAGGATTCAAAAAAGGATTCATATGGAATGAAGAGGCCCAGGACTCCTTCGATGAGTTACGCTGGTATTTGGTAGATTCGCTGATTCTTAAATATCCAAATTTCAATCAGGAGTTTATCATTCAAACTGATGCTTTGTTGATTGTGATCGGCGCCATACTGAGCCAAGTAGATGAACTTGGGGACAAGCATCCAGTGGCATATGTGAGCTGGACACTCTCAGCCGCTGAGAAGAACTACACCGTGACTGAGTGTGAATGCCTTGTGGTCATTTACACCTGTATACAGTTTCAGGTGTATGTCCATGGAATGCACTTTAAGGTGGTGATGGACCACTCTTCACTGCATTTGCTGCACAATATACAGGAGCCAGAAGGATGACTTGTATGATGGGCACTTAAGCTTCAGGCTTACAATTATGAGATAATCCACCAAGCAGGGGCTTCTCACCAGAACGCAGATGTCTTATCACAGTTACCAATGGTCCAGTTGGTATACCCGCAGGTGGATGAGCTATTCCGTAGAATGGTCGAAGGAAGAATCGAGGACAAGCCTCGAGAAATCAAGGTAAACTTCAAAAAGTGATGGAAAACACTGAGACTATGGATGGAAAAGTATCCAATATGATAAATGGTGAAGCGGCTATCATTTCCGAAACTGTTGGAAAGAGCAGCAATAGTACGGGCAGCTCACAAGGTTGTCAGGCACAGAGGCCTGAGAAAAATAACTGACTATATTCACCAGTATTATTACTGGGAATTGATCAACTACGATGTCACGGATCATCTGTCTTGTTGCATGGAACGCCAGCTGCATAAACCACACAAGAATTCAACTGGATACTGACTAGTCCAACCTGATTTACCTGGCACACATTGTCCATCAATGTGATGGGACCGCTGGTGATGAGCACAGGAGGAGTCAAGTACATCATAGTAGCCATTGACCATCTGATGATATGGGTCAAAATGAAAGCCCTAACCAGAGTTGATGCTACCAGTACTGCGAGATCCATTCTGGATCAAGTATTATACTTTCTGGATGTCCGCAAGTCCTATTGAGCAACAATGGGACCAATTTCATGTCTCATGTTATCACAAGGCTGAACAAAATAATGGGAATCTGAGGAGTTGTGTCAGTACCATACTGTCTGGAGATGAACGGACTGGTAGAATGAGTCATTGGGATGCTGGCCGCGATGCTGAGGAAGCTAGTAGCAGGGAGATTCTCCTTGTGGGGAATGTGCCTGAGTTTGGTGGCATTTGCCTACAACATTAGTCATCATACAGCAATGGGAAAGACGCCGTTTGAATTACTATATGGAGGAAGGCTGTATTGCCGCCAATATTATATTCAGTAGTTGAACCTATGTCAGTGATGAGTACCAAATAATACCTGAACTGACTGACGAGTATCCTGATCAATATGCAATCACAAGCATTCAATACAACCTTGAAGAAAAGGATACGAGCAAAATCAACAGATGATAAGAACCAACCGGCATTAGAAGAATATCAAATAGGAGAAAGAGTCGCCTATTGTGATACGCATGTTTCAGATGAAGAAACAAATTGGATGCATTGTGGTTGGGTCCATTTGTAGTAATCGCCAAGACGGCGACCAATGCTTACTCCATCAAGGATCTCTTGGATGGAAGAGTAGAAAATTGAGTACACACTAAGTATTTAAGTGTTGGTTCAAAGAAAAATTGTTCCCAAAGGACCAATGAACCAACAAGCTGGTCATGTCCTGATAGTTAGGTCAAGTCTGAAAAAGGACCTCTGAACCAATCTAGATGGTTAAGTCTGAAAAAAGGACCTTTGAACCATGGAAAACTGGTAGGTTTAAGTACCCAGGACCCATTTTGGTGGAAAAGATGGACCTCTGAACTGAGATAAGTTCAAGTCCTATAGAGAAAAAAAGAATAAAGATAAAAAAAATGATACAAGATATTGGAAAAAAAGACTTTAATATGCTTAAATAAAAAATATAATATAATTTTTATAATTTTTATTTTTATTGGTCGTCCTCAGTATGGGGATGATTCCGCCTATGTCATCTCTTGGGGAGGGAGGATGGATCGTAGTAGGAAGAAACAGCTCATCAAAATCAATATGTGATTGGACACTTGTAAGGGCAAGACTACACAAAACCACCCTTGTTGAGCGGACGCCGAGCCCTGAGAAAATGTGACTAGGGGAAGGGAAATTGAAATGTCAGAAGATGCCAATTTCAAAACCCCAGAGTGGGGAGGAAGACAGCAATAGAGAAAGAGGCAATTGGCGAATAACCCTGAGTAATCCTGATAAGGCACTGGAGCCAGAAGACTTGTCTTGAGCGCCTGCCAACAGGCTTCATCAAGGACACCGGACATGTTTGCCAGCAACAAAGAGGGAATACTCGATGGGGGTTGTCAAATCATGCCCCTAATTAACGCCATCAATAGAAGATATTGATGAGAAGCTCCGGAGAAGAGGTAGTTGTGCAGAGAGCATATTGAATCCTGCAAATGACGACTATGGGCATCATGGAAGCTAAAGCTGAATGACTGGTGGAAGCCAGGTGAGGCTGGAAGAATCTTCAACCCAACTTCATAAAAACTTGGCCAGCAAAGTGAATAGCATAAGTGGCACTATCCCAATCCAGAAGGTTGTCCAGATCAGAGGGATTTAGCGCTAATGTCAAAGCCTTGGTGACTTGGGCCTAGATTTCAGCATAGGGGAGCTCAAAGTGTATGCTGCTCACGATTGAGAGCTCAGAAACCAGCACAGCGGGTTTGTAGAACTGACTGAGTTAGAAGAAGGACTCAGGGAGTAAGTTTGACCCAGACAAGAACAAACGATCCAGAGCAACTGGCATGATCTCTGGAGCATTAATAGTAATGTTTGGAGCATTAGCAAAAGGAGCTGAATTCAGGTGGGTTTCAAAGTCCAACTTGAGAATTGACTGCAAGGGAAGAGTCAGCTGAGAGTTGTTTAAAATGATGGCAAGCCTGGTTTCAGAGGGATTGGTTACCATCTTCAGTAATTTGATGGAAGGAATAGCCACTTGCGCCATACTAGGCGTATGAGTCCTGGAGGGACTATAGAAGAGGTTCCATCGAGCATTCCAACTCATCTGCTGGAAGAGATGGAGGTCCAGATCTGACAGACTGTTAAGGAGCTGCTGGTAGCGGGATTCTGAATTTGAAAAATGAGCAGAACTAGAGGGGGAATGTCAGACTTATATATAAGTTGACATTATGCATTATATACTCCATCAGCCTCCAATCTTGGTTAAATTAATCTCAAGATTAATGATATAAGCTTTCCAGAGGAAAGAATTAAGAATGACTTACAGCCAAGAGGTTAAGAGCAAAATAATGAGGGCAAATAGAAATAAGTATTCTTAATAAAGCCGCGAAACAAACATCAATGGCAAGAGTCTCCTGTCTAGGATGAGGAGAGAATCAGGAAATCAAGGACTCTGGACCAAGAATCCTGAATATGACAATGAGTCATATGCCCTGCTGGGGGGAAAAATGAATCCCGAGACTAATATTGTCACAAGTAAATTGATCAGCCCAGCATGACAGAAAGTCGTGGGGACCGCGCTCTGAGTAGGCAGTAGCGAGGAGGAAGAGGAATAACGCCGTATGCTGAAGGTCATCCCAAGCAGCGTTGAGTATTGATGAGTGTACTCCACTTAAAGCAATGAAGTATTTAACCAGGTGTCCAAAGCGGTGTTCTCATGCCCCAGTCCTTTTCTCGCTGGAAATCTAGGCAAGAGGGGGGATGTGTTGGGATTTTTGCCTATATTCCCAGCCTGATAGATTACCTGGTGTTGCCAGAGGAAAATTCCCTAAGGCGAAGTGAATCAGAAATTGGTTGGCCTGAAAATTGGAGGAACTATGTTTGAGGGATTTTGGGATATTTACCTGGCTGTATCCATTGAGGATCAATCCAGATGAATACCTAATATCTCATCAGGCGGAGTGGCCAACGAAATAGGGGCATCTGATAGTTATTAACTATCAGGTGTACTGATTGGGATCAGTCAGGTTTCATCACCAACTGATTGGGAATGAATAGTGAGTTGCGAGGTGAGTGATGCCACCTGCAACTAGTGAATCAATTGGTTGGTGAAGTGACCTGTCATAAATGGTAAAAAGTCCCATTACCTAAGCAGGTCGTTAGCCAATTATGGTTGGTTCTCTTGGATCAAGAGGAAAATGTTAGGACCATCTAGTACTAAAAAAGAGGAAAATGTTAGGGACACGTTTTCCGACTCTTTCCATTTGGGGTCTTGTTGATGTCCAATGATGGAATCCTAACCAGGATGGGGGCACCACACACTGCTGAGATGAGGAAGAGTGATTCAACAGCAATGGCTGCCATTTCATCGAAGAGGTGTCAACTGAGGGTTAGACGGCTGAATCCCCTACTATATAATTCCCTAGGATTCACTATAATAAGAAACTAGCATTTAGAAAATCATCATTTAGTAAAAAATTATTAGTAGTATTATTAGTTTCAATAATATTGTCAATTTGGTGTATAGTTAGACTATCAGCATCCAGTGTAAAGTTCCATCTCAAGGATATTATTGCAGAAGGCAATAATTGGAAGACTCTCAGAGAGAAGAGTAGAGATCTGAGAGGGGATTTAGAGATGAAGGAAACACAATTAAGAATAGCTGCCAACTGTGTGTTGGGATGAAAGAGACTGTCATTTGGAGATCTTGACCAAGATCAGGTGGACAGTGATAGGGAACGAATCCCTAAAAGTACAACTTGGAGTATTTAATTGAAGTACTGGCTAAAGCGTTGGGCCTAATAATAATTTGAACTCAACTATGGATAATAGTCTCCATACTATTATCAGATAATACATTCTATACAACGCAAAGTGCACGAGGAAACTGAACCTGTGCAGCAAAAAGATTAAAAGGGTTGTAAACCAATAATAACCCAAACTAGTAAATTTCTATAATATCTCATGATGCTGGATGTGAAAAACATCACAATTGAGCAACCATGTAAAAAAATGGGGCCAAAGAGGATTGGGTCTTTCACATTGTCAGAAGGTTAGTCATGCCTTGTTTCAGTTGGATCTCCCCTCCTCGTTTCAAATCTTTTCAGTGTTCCATAAAAGCAAGCTCACGTTGTTTGAGGGTCCCCCACCAGAGACTCCTGAGGTTTATCTAGTGGATGGGGCGCCAGAGTGGAAAGTGGGGGGGATTGTAGCTTCTCTTCAGGTAAGAAGAGACTTTAGTATTTTGTATCCTGAAAGGGATTTGATCCAGCGGAGAACAGTTGGGTCCCAGCGCATGATTGCGCTCATGCCCATGATCTAATTGTAGCATTCCACGAGTGTTTTTCCTGTGGCTACAGAAGAAAATAAGCAAGCAATTGTTGCCATTAAGTTAACCTCTGCTCACAAAACTTTTCCTTGGAGAATGCCCCTGGAGGGGGTGGAGCTCAAAAAGTGGATAAGGTAATGTCATGAATACATGACCTAATAGAGGGTACCAACAACAAAGTCAAAGCTGGGTGGCAGGAGGTTCAAAGGGTCAAGTTGCAGGACCTTTCTGACCTAAAGCAAACCTTGGATTGACGCTGGGTACAGGCCAGGTATGCCCAGGTTGGTACAAATGATGTGCATAATGTCCAGCCCCTTTTTCAGCTCTTGCGTTAGAACGGGCGAGTTATCTGTTAAATGACAATAGCACAATTCAATTACTCAGTGGCTAGGGGTCCAAAAACCCATTCAGCTTACTGAATCTAACTTGGGTCAGCCTCAACTTCAATCAATTACTTTTTTTTTAGTACTAGATGGTCCCAACCCATCAATCAATTACTCAAGTTTGGATATTTCAAAGTATAGCACCCTGTCAGATGGAAGTGTGGGATTATTGGTGCACCTCATCTTAGCACCACTTTCTCAGATGAGTAATTTCCAAATTCTTGTTTAATAATTATACTTCAATACCAACCTTCCTCGCTGGTTGTATTCCTTCAACAAACCCCAAGTTAGTTTTACATTTTTTATGTGACTTGGGCGAACCAGTGCGCAGACCTCTTTGAGGTGGTCACATGTAACATTAGCTGATTTATTTCATTTGAAATGACTACAGCAGCAGGTACACCACTGGGCCGCCTAAGTTCCCTCCAAACCAGGGCACACGTGCACTCTACACCTGTTCAAAGTCTGATTGTAATTGGCACTTTGGCCACAGACAAGTTTTGCTGTTTATTCAATCACTATTTATGTGTATCATGGTAAACTCCCTCACCCTATGTTTCTTTAGCTCAAGCTCCCTCTTCTGGGCTATCTTTATTTTAACGCTGACGACTAGTTCCTTTGTGTTGGTCCTGTGCACCGTGCACCAACACTATGGGAACTGAGAAGTTTTGAAAACTTTTTTGACAATTAAGCGCTACGTTTTAAATATGGTTCCTTGGGTAAACCTGTGCGCAGACCTCCTTGAGGAGGTCTTTAACAGCGTTGGTCAGTTTTAAATAACTAAATTATCACCCATATCTTGTTCACCGCTTGGGCGCTCTAGTCCCCTCCTTATCAAAGAACCCAAGCACACCTGCACTGATCTCCACTTGGCTATGGACTCCTCTTTGGGGTCCAACCAAGTTTGGATATTTATTTGCTCTCTACTATATACCGGGCTTTACACCCTTTCCATTTGTCCCAAATTCTCTTTATCATCTATGTTGCCCTGTTTACCATCATGTTAATGACTAGTTCCCTGGCGGTGTGGCTGTGAATTTTAAACCATCTTGCTGGGAATGGGAGAGTTACAGATAAACTCCTTACATTAGTTGACCAACCAATTTATTTTATGTGCACTATAATTATCTGTGTGGGACTTTTTGCAAAGTGTATAATGGGTGCACCAGCTTTTGGTCTTGGCTGAGGCAAAGCCCGCCACTTTTTTCTCTTTTGCCAATAGTTGGGGTGTCTCAGCGTTATTCTTGCTACTCGAACTGGGAAATACCTACCCTTTTTGCTTTTAACTAATGAATTCAGACATTTTGAAATCCAAGAGTTTTGATTCCTCAATTCCACCCCAAAATTGACATAATCACTTTTATTAAAATGAATTTTTCTTGGCGCCACGTTTGGATGGTACAGATGTGATCACCAGCGAAGTCCCTGATGGTGATGGCCCTGGATAACAATGAACAACACACCGCCTAATTGAGTATTGGGACGTTCACATTTCAAAAAGCTTTTAAACACTAATTTTTTATATGAAAATGAATCAAATATCATCTCTTGTGGCTCTAGTTTGAAACAAATTTCAGTATACCTGATCACCCCAGAGATTCCGCGCTTGACTCTTACAATGATTTGCAGAACACAGGCGGTGAAAAAGGTGCTATTTTTACAATATAACAATTTATATTTAATTGCTGAAGATATGGCGGGATATGTGGCCTCATTGGTAATATTGGCCAGTTATCCCTCTCCATTATATAATGCAAGCACCTATCCTTGGTAAATGCTTATGCTTGATAAAGAATTTTCTGGCAAAGTATCGGCGTTATCTGCTTTGAATAAAAACCATTCTAGAATAATTTTTTGTTGACTGCCAACCTTTCATCCCCTTTAGAAAAAATCATCATAACTACTTTGGTGGACATGGGTTTGTCAGAAAATTTTATTTACCAAGACCTAGCTGACACCTTGAGTTGAACTACCTGTTAAGTGGTATGGTTAGGGGAGGGACTTTCTAAGGTATTCCCACGCTGAAAGTTCTTGGGAAGTTGTTAAAATCTTGGGCTTAGTTGCTCGCTTTTCCGCCCTGGATTTCAACTGCACAGATTAGTGGATCCTGGCGTTAATTATTTGAGTGATTTTGATAGACTGGGCCAATAATAGTATGGAGACTATTATTAAGGTTGATTGCCCAAAAGCCACGTTGAGAGTAAATTCCAACGCTAAAGTGGTGCTTCTTCTTGAAAATGTTCTGTTAGGGAACACTTTCCTTATCCCCTTCTCACAGAACCAAAAGTAGTTTTTGATATTGCTAACCTAAGGATATCTGATCCTTGCACTCTTCTCTTATGGAGTAATGTTAAAACAACCAATGTTTAACAACTAAGCTAATATTAATCTGAATCTAATTTTATTAGGGAATTATTTGGGGTTTTTATAGTTAGAATTGTCACACAACTTTTTGGCTGTCCAATGAGAATATTTTTGCTCCTATACTGGTTTTGACCCTTAGTGTTAGGAACCAAATCTCATTGGGTACTGTTGCCTTGGGTTTTCTAGGCAGCTTATTCCTTAGGCGTTTGGTGGACCAAACAATTGATAATAGGTACAAAAAATTGATTGTTTTGGCTGATGATAATACCACTCTTCCTCCGGAGCTTAAACATTTGGGTATTTCTGATGACATCAATACGTTCTGCTCTAAATGATTCCCTATAATTCAGATATCAGGGGTTATCTCAATATCAAATTATGACGAAAATATCATTGAAAATGATTCCTGAAAAAATTATCATCTGTTGGTGGCCTCAAATATCATTAGGGATGGTTCCTGACAAAATTATCATCTGTTGGCAGCCTAAAATATCATTGGGGATGATGCCCTACAATAATTCATAGTTGGCAACTTCTAATATCATTGGGGTTCCACCCGAAGATATCCTCATCAGTTGGCCACTATTGCTGCCCCTCTACAATTATAACATAATTTTCAAATCTCATAATTGGACAAAGGGTTGGACTATGAGGTCATCTGTAATTCTGACACATCACACTCCTTGACCAGATGTCCAGCAGAAGATATAACCCTCAGAAACTTTTCTCTCTTGTTGCAATCACTTTTGCAACTTATTCTTTTAAAGTCTGATTATAGTTTGATAATCTCACAGAGGAGATTAGTCTGCGCCCATGTCAGGGAGCAAGTGGGCAAGTAAGGTAAGAGGCACAGGTGGTAGGCCCGCGACCTCCAACATTCAAAAACGCCCCGGAGAAACCAGCGGATTAGAAAAAAATAAAAAACTGGCGGTCACTATTTTCCCAGAAATCCTCGCTTGGCAGGCGCAATTTAACCATTACATCAATACTCCGCACTCTCAACCACTCTTGTTGGTGGAATACGGAGTCCAGGTGTTCCAGGATATCCAACAAAGCTTTATGGGTAAAATTTTGTGGGGATGTGCACACTTATTTCCAGACCGCGGTGTACATCGCACCACATCTCATGTCATGCAGTTGGCTGGATCTCAGTTTTAAAAACAAGGAGGCAGCAGGCGAAGCTGCTGCAGTGCAAGTTGTAATCAACCTCCCTGAAGGGCAGCGGGTCATCAAAACCAAGCGCACCAGATGGACAAAATCCAACCAAATTTTCCTCACGTTCGACTTTTTGCCCACTACAGTCAAGCGTGCCATTCTGGAGCAGCACCTGAAAAATGGTCTCACCATGTATGGCAAAATACAATCCTTCGAGATGCAACGCTTTATGCTGATGTCACACCTGTGCACTGGCAAAGCCATTGCAGCTCTGACTCCAACCAAGGAGTTTGCGAAGGACCTAACCCAGATCCCGCACTCCACTTATATAAATATTAATGGGCATACCACCCACCCTTTCTGGGTAACTGTAGACAGCGCACCCCCCCCCATCTGCACCCACTGTGACGCGTTCAGCCATAAGGGACACGCATGCCCCACCAAGGAGGGCATCACATTCCAAGAGCACCCCTTGGCGGCCATGGCCAGCGGGGAGGCGCACTATGAACCAACCACCAGCACCAAAGAGGCCTTCCTGTGGGGAGCACAAGGCTGCTAATTACTAGTAAAGCCTATCTCCCCTCAAGAGCGAAAGAAGGCCAAACAGGCCCGCAGGGCCGCGGCCATAGAAGCGGCCAAAGTTGCCTCTGCTATCCCACACTCCCAACGCCAGGAGGACATTAAAAACTTCGCAGCAGAAGCAACTCAGGACTCCCTCAACCAATCAGATTGGGAATCCCAAGTTGATTGGGCCACCCAATCTGAGGATCTGATGGGCGACTTGGTCTCACCCAACCTGTGCAACCAAGCCTCAATTGAAACTGGCTTGGTCTCCAACCTACCTGAAAAAATTTTGACTTAAACGTTGGTGCACCAAACTCATTTGCACCGTAAAAAATTTGTTCAACAATGGGGAGACAAAAAGTGAAGGCAAAAGCCAACGCGACCCTGTCTGCTAAAATTAACAAAACCACCGATAGCATTGCTGCAAACACCTGCGCCACTGTGAAGGCCTGTGGGGATCCAGAGGAGGCTGGTGGGCTGGTTGCTCACCCCCTCACACCTAAGGTGTGATGGGGAAGCCTTCACTTTAGGGACGTTGAATATTGCCAGACTCAAGGCCTCGCCATCCCGGGCTAGGAAACTGAGTGTTTTACAAAAAAATTTACCCATGGACATCCTGGCCATCCAGGAGTCCCACTGTCCGCGAGGTTCTGAGGATGCTTGGAAAACCATGCTCCTCCCTCCCCTATCCTTTTAGTCAGAGCACTGTGGGGTGCTTGTTCAGAAAAACAATTTTTTTAAATTTTTATCATCAGAATCCTTCCTCAATGGCTGAGTCCTCATTGTTACATTCTTGTGGGCTGACGTGACGCACGCTATCATCAGCATTTATGCCCCAACCTGTGCATGAGAGCGTTGAAGATTTTTCTCATTGGTCAAATCCCTTCTGTTACCCCATGACCCTTTCATAGTTGGCGACATGAACTGGTGGCTAAACACACCCATGGACTGTTAGCCTTCCTCATCCCACGTCCCTCAGGGTCACGTAGAACTTCGCATTATAAAGGCCACCCTTAGGTTACTAGATGCACTGCTGCGTCAAGCCCTGCAGTTGAAAACATGATGCACCCCCACATCCACAACGGCCAATTAAGGTCCATGACCTGTATTGACCTTATCTTCACACCGGCAAAATTTCAATCTCATATTTCCCACTTTCAAACATCAAAAATTGATTTCTCCGACCACCTGCTGGTCTCAATAACCTACCACTCACCTGTCACAGTGGCTAGGGCTCCGCATTGGTGCAAACTCCGCCAACCTGAACTTGCGTCGCCAGGATTTTCCACTTGGGTGGAATCAGCAACTTCAGCAAAAGAGTTTATTACACCGTTTTGCGCGGACCCAATTTCCACATGGTCAGCCTTCAAAGAGGATACCATCCGCCACACTCGCCACCTCTCCTCCCGACGCTCACAAGCTACATCAGCTGTCATCTCGCGCTCTCTGGTAGAGTTGACACACCTGGAATCCAACATCCCAGCCACATGCTACAGCCCTGCTTGGAGCTGGAAGTGGGCAGAAGCAGCCGCCCAACTCAACGCGTTTGAAAGGCAACACGAACATCAGGTTTGTGTTCAGTACAGGGCCAAACACATTACAGAGGATGACACGTGCACCGCATATTTTTTAAAAAATTCTTCCCACCGCGCCAGAGTGTAGCCTGCACACAGATGCAGAGGTCAGATAATTCCTTAGTGGATAAGCTGGCCAAAGTGGCAATCAAAATACAAAAGTATTACTCTGAGTAGTACTGATCTGATCCAATTCAGCTGGCTGAAATGGCGAAATTTCTCAATATCACTCACATCTGCACCATTTCCCAAGACCCAGAATTAATGATTTTGATTACTCCAAACAAACTCTGGTCCACCATCCGTGGTGCACCAAATTGGAAATGCCCAGGCCCTGATGGCATTCCATATGAGTCCTATAAGAAATACTTTAAATATACATCCCCACTGCTGCTTGCCTCCCTTAACCAGAACCTTCTGGATATGTGCTTCTACTAGGAGAGCAGAGGCCTTCACCATCACACTCTTTTGGAAAGGGGATATGCTAGACCTAGCCAACTGGCGCCCCATTTCTTTAACTAACACTGATACAAAAATTTTAACTAAAATAATGGCTAACCGTTTAGGGATTATAGCATCTGCCACCATCTTCCCAGAACAATTCAGTTTCATATCCAAAAGATTAATTTGGGACAACGTGCACTTTGTGGCTAACGCATGCCAGTCCACAGCCTCTGGAGAACTTGTATTTTTGGACCAACAGAAGGCCTATGATAGAGTAAACTGGGAATACCTCAGGGCTGTAACGGTCAAGGCGTTGCCTGACCACCACATAGCCCCAATCTTCCCTATGGTGATAGTCGGGGCCAGGGGAGAGGGGCTTGACTGCTCCAATTATTGTAAATGGCAATCTGATGAATCAGATGCCTCGAAATTGGAAGCAATATCAAATTGAAAGGCTGATGGGGAAGGGAAGCCTTGGAAATGGCGCTCTGGCCAACCAGATGCTGCCAAATCCAATATTGCTAAATGCAGCGACAAGGGATTGGACCCTTGGACGCGAATTTCTGACCAATTGGAGGCCAAATCTGTTGCATATGGGAGTATTTACAAGGATGAAAATCCTTACAAATGGCGCTCTGGCCAACCAGTTGCTGCTAAACGAAATATTCCCAAAAGAGGCAATGAACCAATATAGGGGAATATGGGCGAAGGGAACAGCCTGGGCTTTGAGAGCAAATCAAAGCCAAATAATAGATGTGGAAAAGTTTCTGCAACCCCAAAGGTACCCAGCCCAAGTTTGAGAAGGGGCCTCAACGCCAAAATAGAGGGTCTAGATTCTCAAATAAGGTCTGCTGCTGGGAAGATGCCCGCGGACTTCGCGGGAACAGGACCCGCTATTCCTCAATAAGCTCAGTATAAATCTGAGCAGGCGAAACTGTGTAAAGCAGTTTCATCTTCTATAATATTAATTAAAACTTAATAAATTCAAAAATAAAGTTTTCGCATTTGTAAATCAGTTTCTTAAGCAAACCTGGAAACCACCACATGGACAGCAGTTCAGAATTTGACAGGGCCATTCAGTCCCTGTATGCCCTCTCAGGGGGTCAGGCCCTCCTCCAGGGCGCCATCATTGTCCTAACTGTGGTCCAAACCTTCATGGTAAAGTGGTTTCCGCATTGTCAAATTCGGGATCTCTCAACAGCAGGGCTATCCTGCCTGTGGGCCCTCACTTGGGCACTCTTGCCTAACTGCTTTGTGGCAGTTTTCAGAGACCCCGTCTGTCACATTAGACGAAACTCTTTTAACTTAATGTCTCTAATCCTGGATATGGTGGACAAGCCGTCTGAACGCGCCCTGCCTGCGTGGTATGAACACCCAACCACGTGTTTGATGGTCATCTTCTCTCTTCTATTTCTCTTAAGAGAAATCTCCCGTTTCCTTCCCTCAAAGGGGCATACCAACGTCTACTTTCAACCTGAGCAGTCCGCGTTTGAGTTCCGACAGGCCCTCACCCCAGGAGAGTTGAGCACCTTGCACACCACCTTCTCGCATGTGAAACTTCAAGCCCAGCTGACCACGACGTCAGGAGGAACGGCCCCAGTGTCACTTCAGATTGCGCAGATAGTAACCGCCCTGCCCAGAAACCTAGCGGATTGG
>JAKSZP010004549.1:0-52012 GCA_022478985.1 Massospora cicadina
TTTGAATGATAAATTCCCTGATTGAAATTTGGATACTTCAAAATTGGCAAATCTACCAAATACTAGTGTAACTCATCAAAGGAGTCCTGGGACTCTTCATTCCATATAAATCCTTTTTTGGATCCTTTAATAAATGGAACAATAGCTCAGCTATTTGGGCGAAGTCCCAAATAAATCTTCTATAGTATCTGACCATCCCAAGGAACACTTGGATGTCTTGGACACTCCTTGGTACAGCCATAAGCTCTATAGCTGCAATCCACTTGAGCTGATTATGAATCCCAGGTATTCCAACTCTTTCTTGAAGAAGTGACACTTCCTCAGCTTAATCTTCAGGTTAGCCACAGAAAGTCTCTTGAATACTTCTTCCAAGTGGTGTAGGTGATCAGTAAACATCCTACTGAACACATTGATATTGTCCAAGTATACCAGGACGCATGACAACTTCAAGTCACTTATTATAGCGTCCATGGCCCTCTGGAACGTTGCAGATGCATTGCAGAGACCCTGGGGCATCCTCGTCAGCTGGTATAGCCCTTGCGTGGTAATAATCACACATTTTTCTTGGTCTTCCTTTGGCAAGTCGATCTTCAATATCCTGAGATCAGATCCATCTTGGAGAAATACTTCGCTTCTCCTAAATGATCCAGCTCATCATCAATTCTTGGTAGGGGATATGAATCCTTCTTTGTAATTTTGTTCAGCCTTTGGTAGTCAATCACACCTAGTTTGATCCATTTTTCTTCTTCACAATCAGAATCACACTCGCCCAGGGACTTGAAGATGGAACTAGAAGCCCATGCTTCACTAGTTTGCTGATTTCATCCTGCACTACCACTTTGGTGGCTTTCAATCTTCAGATTGGTCTTATCCTTATTGGTAGATTTTCCCTGGTGTTGACCTTGTGAATTACATCTCGTGTGCAACCCAAATTGTGGTCATCCTGAGCAAACACTTCCTGATATTTCTCGAATAGTTTAAGCACCTCTTCCTGCTGGCCTTCTGGAAGATCAGCGATTTGCTCCCGATCAACCAATAGTTGATACTTTCAGCTACCCCAGCTGGTAATCTTATTTCGTTGAGAGACCCAAAATTGTGGAATTGTCTCAATTCGGCCATTTGGGATTTCTTGTCACTTCTTAGGCCTGAAACTCATAGACTATAAAATCAATATTTTATATGTTATATATATTTTTTTGTATTTTTCTTTTGCAATGGGACTTGCAACTTACAAAAAGGCTCAGAGGTCCTTCTTCTCCCTTCATCCAAACTGGGTCCTGGGTACTTAAACCTACCAGTTATCATAGTTCAAAATCTTATCCTCTTAAGAATTAACCAACCATTTGGGTTAGTGGTCCTCTTCTAGGACTTGACCAAAATCTCAGGAATAACCATTATATGGTTCAGAGGTCCGCTGGGAAAATTACAACTATTTTCTCTTAGGCTCAATACTTCCAATTAGTGTTGACTTTTCTCACTATAAAACCAGCAGCGCTGTCTCTTCACGTATAGGCTACTCTTTCCAACTTTGGCATTACTCTTAATTATTAGGCCTTTCATCCCAACTTGTTATTCGTCCAACAGGTCCTAATTTTATTTCTTATTTTGGCAACTAATGCTTTAGATCCTTGTTTCTCATTAGTGAACAGTTTCGTCCAATTGTCCAGATCATTTTTCTCCTGAAAACGATTTTCCACCTTTGTGGCTATCCTTAATTACACAGGTTGTTCTGGCCTCATTAGTTTCATCCAATTTCTCCTGAATTGATGAACTCATCTCCAGTAACTTCTGATCAGTGATTGAGTGTTATAAATGACTTTCTCCACTAACTTGGATTGATCATTTCCTTTTTTGCCTTCATCTCTTCATTGGTATGGCTATTCAATTCTCCAGATTGATTGCTTCCTATTTTGTCCAATGTCACATCTAAACACTCTCTCCTCAGGACTATTTAAAGTGGACCCAATTTCAACCTGATTTGATCCTGCTTTTCCTTGGGACTATTTACAGCGGGCCCAATTCCAACACAAGTTGGCCCTGCTGATACTCTTTATCTCAAGTAGATGTCCGGTGAAACTGGTTTCCTTGCAGAACTAGATAGTTCCATATCTAGGCTGCAAGTCCTTTTCCCTGAACTTGAGTATCTTCGTTTTGCTTCACTTGGAGCTCCACTGCTGAGCTGGGTGAACGCCACTGAACGTGATCCTCTTCACATTCTATCTTCATTACTTCATTTAGTAACTTATTTCCAAAAATTAAAGACATCTTCATAGGACATCATTTTTTATATTCTTCAACTCAAATACCCCGTAGTGAGCACCAACTTGTAAAAATTACTCTAGGTTGATTATCAGCCATCAACCCAGTAACCTTTTTTCTGCACAGGTTCAATTTCCTCGTTCACTTTGTCACATTGTGTAGAATGTATTATGAATCAATAATTTTATGGAGACTATTATCCATAGTGAGATTTAACTATTTTTTGACCCAACGATCGGCCATTATTTCCAATTAAAATACTCTTGAAGTCATACTTGTAGGGATTCGTTCCCTATACTCTTGTCCACCCAATCTTTGTTAAAGTACCCAGGTGACAGTCTCTCTCAGCCCAACACACAGTTGGCAGCTATCCCTGATTGTGGTTCCTTTGTCTCTAGATCCCCGCTCAGATCTTTACTCTTCTCTCTGAGAGTCTTCCAATTATTGCCTTATGCAATAATATCCTTGAGATAGAACGACACAATAAAAGCTGATACTCTAACTATACACCAAATTGATAATGTTACTGTAAACTCTAAACTCTGTAAAGCTACTTTTCATAAGATTACTTTTTTTATTATAGTAAATCCTAGGGAATTATATAGTGGGGAATTTAGTTGTCTAACCCTTGGTTGATACCTCTTCGATGAAATGGCAGCTGTTGCCATTGAATCACCCATTCTCGTCTTGGCAGTGATGGTCTTCCCCATCCTGGCTAGGATTCCATCATTGGACATCCTTGAGACCTCAAACGGAAAGAGTTAGAAAACGTGTCCCTAACATTTTCCTCTTGATCCAAGTGAACCAACTATAATTGGCTAGCAACCTGCTTAGGTAATGTGACTCATTACCCATTATGGCAGGTCACTCACCAACTGATCAATTCACTAGTTGCAGGTGACATCACTCGCCTTGCAACTTACTATTCATTCCCAATCAGTCAGTTATGAAACCCAACCAATCCCAATTGGTACACCTGATAGTTAATCACTATCCGATGCCCCTATTTCATCGGCAACTCCACCCAATGAGATCTTAAGTATTCATCTGGATTGATCCTCAACGGATATGACCAGGCGAATATCCCAAAACCCAAATGTAGTTCCTCTGAAACTTAGGCCAACTGATTTCCGATTCACTTCACCTTAGGGATTTTTCCCCTAGCAATACCAGGTAATCTAGCGGCCTGGGAATATGGGCAAAAATCCCAACACATATGCTCCTCCATATCTGCTTTCAGATAAGGGGGTTTAGAGTTTGGTGCACAGTATGAGGGAGGTGGTGTATGGTCTAGAGCTTGTAAGAAACCAGCGTTGCTTCCCGCCAGAAGGAATTTAAGCAATAAGCTCCTTGGCCATAGTCAAGCGACGCTTAGAAATAGCTGTAGAAAAATATGGTAATCATCTACCCCAATCAAGTCAAAATTGGTGATCAGTATGGTCTCATTTCTCGCAATAAGGGATGGGTGGCATATCCCTGAGTTGGCTGGGTAGCCTTAGCTTTGTGATAAACCAAAAAGTGAGGAATATGTCAGTTCTTAGTTGGTGTGAGCCATACCACCAAAGGCCATGTTAAATAAAGGCCTTGATTTGTGCAGCCCCAGTGCAGCGGAGATCAATACACTGGGTTCACCCCACAAAGTTACCTGCACTGAAAGCCCCTAGGGACACACAAAAACTCAAAGAAATAACTCAAACCTTTAAGATTTGTAAGGAACCTCTGAACCTCCACAGAAGGTTAAGCTCAAACCAACTAAAGTTACCCAACCTAGGCATCTCCATGTAGCCAATAGAGTATCCATAGTTTGTTGCCAACACCAGAAAAGCTTGACAGTGGTGATCACCACAGGAGGCTCCAAATTGCCACTATGAAAACATCTCTAACCCATAGGACAACACCATTTATTAAAATAAATTAACAATGGTCCAGACAAAACCTTCTGAAGTCCTTGACTCTTATTTTATGGTGTAACTTCTCTGAAATGGACATGATGCATTAGATATTATGTTATCTTTCTAAAAGAATCTTTTGAGTGTGTCAGAAGATTTTGTACTCTTAGAAACTCTCAAAAACTTAAACCTTTGCTCAACCTGTTATTAACGCCTGAAAATTTAAGAGATATGTTATTGAGAAAAATGTCAGCATCATAAAGTAAGAGATTTTAAAAGCCCTTTCTTTAATACAAGAATTGAGCACTAAATTACAATATGATGAGGGAATCTAGGAGAAAGGAAGCTTGGGAAGATATCACTCAGATGAATGAATATTGAACCCTAGAATCTGTTTTTATAATGAAAAAGCAATGCATAAATATCTTACTGATTCAAATCAAATAAAAAACTATCCAAACCTCAATTTATCCTCCAAGGTAAAACTAAAGTCAGCCTAAGAAGAGGAGGTGAGCTAGCAAGAAATACAGCGTGCTATCAATTACAGCATTATAAGTAAACCTACTTTATGAGTACCAGACAGATGCGCAGGGTTGCCAAATTTTAGCCATGCAAACATATGAGATCGCTTAACAAAAGAACTGAAATGAATCTCTTAGAAAACGAATGAGAAGAAGAGCCAGATCTTGCAAAGGAGCATGAAGATATGTGTAAGGGATTTCTGAAATTATGCCATGCAACAAGCTTTAAATTGGCTACTAGAGGAATTGATTTTATCTTTTTAACTGTATGAAGCCTCTCAAAAAAAATCAGGCCTACCAAACTAGACGCCTCCGCACTTACCTTGTTTCCTTGCTCTGAGGCTCCTCAATTGCCAAAAAACGAAAATTGGAGATAATATATCGGATGCATTGGAACCCTCTTCATTTCCTTGTGCCTATCCTCCTCGCTGTTTTGACACAAAGTTGGAACAGCTAACCTAAATTCTTTGGCGCCCTCTTTGTTTCATTGAGTCAATACTTCTCACTGGTCCAATGACAAAATCAGAACAGCCAATACAAATGCATTGGCGCTCTCTTCGTTTCCTTGTGCCAATACTCCTTGCTGTCTTAAAAAAATTGGAACCATTAAAACCAATCTTTACCAATTTACTTTCTTCGCCAATTTACCATATTAATTAACTTTAAAATATTTAGTTAAAATTTCTATTCTTACTATTTTAATATTTCCTGTTGATGCAAAAAACTAACCCTACCTCAACCCAATCATTATGGGCTTAAGAAGGTACATCCTGAATGCCATTATGAGTTAAAGTGAGGCCATAAATATAATTCCTAGCACTGACAGCACATTGACTAGACACCACAATTAAAATGCTTTACTTTTGATATTTGAACATCTTTTCTTAGATATTCCAACCTGACGCCTCTCAATCTAAGTTTATAGTTACTCACTGACACTGCAAATATCTATCTGATAAATGATATCTGCAGTTAAGTTGAATGTGATACACATCACCTAAGTTTGCCTTTACCAAACGCCATGACGAACTTCCTCTAACTAAAAGCTTTCCAAATGGTTGCATAAACCTTTGTTAAAATCACTAAATTAACTAGTTTCTTATAATGATTTTCTATATGCCACATTACCATGTGAACACAAGTTCAAGCCGATCTTAAGCAAGCCTTTTAAGTATGCCTCCTATTTTTATACACTAACTCTCAGCTCTAATGCTGAGTTAAGCTTGCTAATCCTGAACAGATTGAGATTCCAAAACCTTGGTATCCCTGCCTCTTCAAAAGCAATCTGGTCAAAGAGAACAAAGTCAAAAATAATATCAATTAAAGGATTCAACATACCACTATTGCCTAAAGATTATGAGACAAAAACAACCCTCATGCTCACCATGTCAAAATCTAACCCAACTGCCTTAGTTTATCACACTCTTTTCTACTCTGGTAGTTAAGGGCCCTACCAAAGCTATCCAACCATGGAAAAATTATTGTCACCCCCAGTAAAGGCCTGGAGGGTGCTCTGTCAGGCTTTGACCTAGTTTAGGTGAAGACCCAACTTTAGGTTTCAAACTATTTTATATTAGTATTTATATCAGTTTATATTATTTGATGCTTTAGTGAGCCTTAGAAGAAAATCATATTTATATTGTACGTGAAAGCAATGAGCGATTTCTCTTAATAATTCCAAGTCCACTCCTAAAAATTCTAGATAAATATCCATTAGTGCCCCACTGGGCGATAATATAGGGAAGAATGTACTAACTGACTCATTAACATTTTGATGTTGAATACAAGGTTGTATTTAGTGTTTAATTCCCCTACTCATCCATTAACTACCTTATGACACCTATTATGCCTTACTATTTATTGGCTTACTAGTGGCAATAATGAAAACCACTTAACTGCGTTACCATTAATGATCTCAGTGCAGTCCTTGATATCTTGATCTACCTCAACTCTGAACCTGGACTGTGCCATCACCTCCTACAATCCTGAATCTAATTCCAAACTTCACACGTGGTATTCAACTATCACTCATCATAATCAAATTTTTCCCTGGTAATTTTAAGAAGAACTAAACTTCATAATAAATTACTTTTTACATCTTGTATTTGGTTGTTTAAAAGTCTAATTCATTAGGACGGAAGAAACTTAAGCCTTTAGAGAATTGTAAGGAACTTATGAACCTCTCTAGAAGGTTAAGAACCAAAATAACCCAATTTGTACAACCTAGGCACCTCAGCGTAACCAATCAAGAGCTCCTTTCTTGTTTCCAACAACAGCAAAGTTGAGATTGTTCTTCATTGAGCACCAGTAACAATTATCTGTTTAGCTCCTTATATGGCTCACAGGCGTGGCAAAGTGTTATCCATGCGTCAAAGTTATCTAAATTTATGCTCCATATAAAACCTGAGCTTCATGATAAAGTCACCTGTCAAAAGCCGTGCAAGAATCATCCTTGTTAAGATGAAATTAAAAACAACGTTTTTAGCGTTTTCATCTGTTCAACTACGTCAAAATCATGTACAATGCGTTTTTGGCGTTGTAGTAAGTCATACTTGCTTCCTGTAATTTTGGCAGTACCATGCCCTGGATTTTAGTATCCAAGGAATCTTATAGTAGCCATCTTAGAGGTCAAAAGAGCCATATATGCTTTTTTACAAAGCTATAAAGAAATATACGTATACATTGTTATAAAGCTTAGGTAAGTTAATTTAATTAACAGAACATTAAAGCTAATTTGAAGGACTATGGAGGCTGAGATGATTCTGATTGAACCTCCAGCTAGTATAAATGATAAGCAGAAACATAGTGACTTTGGGCTGCTTGAGTGGGCTGAATGGAAGTCGCTTAGGGAGTCAGATTTATCAATGAAGATGGCAGTAAATGAAATTATTTAAGTGGTATCGCCAGAATATCAATGGACCATTAGATGCATAAAATTGAAAAGTTTATAAAAAAGTAGGCAATGGATCAAAATACAACGCCTCATCACGAGTGGAATCAACTTTCATTAAAAGGTAGACCTGTGAATCAACACATTTGTCAGTTTATCAGTTCTTGACTGTAATCTAAGGTTCAAAACAGGTATTAAAACTTTTAGATAGCATTAAGGTCAATGAAGACAAAAAGTGGTGTAAATAGACTGCCTTATTAAGTTAAAAGGATTTAATATATATAAGTCTAGTGGGGACATGCTGACATTAGGATCTTCTATGACTCCATATGATCGGCATTTTTCACATCTTTCCATAATAACTTCCTAATTGATGCCTTCATTATTCTTCATCATCTTCATCCTCATGACCAAATCTTTGAAGTCATGCCTTTCAAATTTCAGGAAGTGGAGGTGCAATTGATGAAGGATTTCATTGATTCCCATGTGCGTGATGATTCCTGATTAATTTATCATTGATGCATTCAGAGACAGGTTTTTATCATAAGGGCTTGAGATTTTAATTATCAAGGCTCGATTTGGGAGTAGGAATCCTGACGTACTTATTATCTAGAGTCCTGATAATGTCCCCATCGCAATCCTGTCAGAGTGGATAAAGGGCTGTAATTAATGAACATGGGCTTGATTTACAACTGTACCTTGAGTAAAGTCAGCTAGGGAGTATTCAGAGATCACCTTATGAATGACCAAGTAAGGTCCATACCAAAAAACATTGAGCTTGTTTTGTCTACCTCCAGGTCAATGGTATTATGTGAGGACTAGGTCGCCTAACTGGAAAGTCAGAAAAGAGGGTCAGCCAACAATGAAGTGGGAAGTCTACTTTTCTGTATTGGTAACAATTCCCTGAGTGGTGAGAACCCAAAACCGGATTTTCTCATTGGCTAAGACCCTCATTGTCAAATCAGAGTCTCAGGTACCAAAAAATCTAGTAGGGGTTAAAAGCTACTTGGCAGCCATGGGGTACGCCCATATAGAGCTTCAAAAAGGGACATCTTGATTATTCAAGGGAAACTTATCCAACAATTGAGCAAAGCGCTGGGCAAATAGTGGTTCTAGTGCTTAGGGTTGGAGGCAGCTATTTTCTGCAAGCTAGAAACAAGTGTCCTGTTAGCAAGTTCCACTGCCCCTTTGATGGAGGGATTATTGGGGCTTTGTAACTTTTTAGTCCCAAAAAGCGAAGTTAGTTCTCAATCTACCTGTGAAGTGAAGTTTAACCCATTTTCTGAAATTAGATTTTGCGGGCATCCATGCTGAGATAAAATAGATTGGATTAGAAATAGGACTATGGCTTTTGTGGTGGCAGCTGGAACAGAAATTTCTTCAATCCATTTGGTCAAATGTCTACAGCTAATATGATATACTTGTGCCCATAAAAATCGGTGGGAAAAGGGCCCACCACATCAATGCTGATTTAATTAAATGAACCTGACGGAGTCACAACTGAATGTTAGTACCAATGGCTAGCCTGATCTTGGGTACAACAAGTCAGAGAGGTATATAAAACCTCCTATATGGTCTCAACCATCTGATACCAAAAGCAACATTTCTTTTTCATTTTTGTAAGTCTTTTCACTGCCACATGTCCCACAGTCATGTGTTCTTTAAGAATGACACTGGTTTTAGAAGAATAGAGAATATAATGGAGCCTCTTTTTGTCAATTTTCTTATATAACATTCCTGTCTCTAATATGATTCTCCTGGGTCATTTTCCGTAGCTTAGTTTGAGTCTCAGGAGTTTCTAACTCCCACTGTTTAGGAAAGTTAATTGTATAATATAGTCGTCTTTTTTGAGGGTTAAAACGTCCAGCACTGTCATAAAAAAGTCTATGGGCTTTTTGATGGATCTCTTCTGCACAATGGAATTAGTAAAATTGAAGTTCTGTAGTACTAATGTCTACCTTATAAACCATCCATCCAGGTCTTTACTTTTCTGCAACCATCAGAGCGAGGCATGGTCAATAATGATAGTGAGGTGGGTGCCATATAGGTAGAGTAGTATATTCTTAATCACCAACAAAACAGATATGCACTAAAGCTCAGTAACACTATAATTCTGTTTGGCATTGCTCAGGATCTTGCTAATTTAAGCCACTGGAAGGTCAATTTTATCTTCATTTTGTTGAGCTAGAATAGGCCTGACTGTGACATCAATAGTGTCAGTGATTAGCAAGATTGAAGGATCAAAATTTAGATGAACTAAAATAAATTTAGTATAAAGGACAGTCCTCAGCGTATTAAAGCCTGCTCTTGTTTAAGACGCTACTTGAAAGGCACCTTCACTTAAGAAGGTAGACAAGGGGTTAAGCTAGGCCAGCAAGCTGAGGAATATACTGACAGTTATAACCCATCATGCCAGGAAAACTTTAATATCCCTGGGGCTCTGAAGGTGCGTCATCTTTTTAATGGAAGTGACTTTGTCTAGGATGGGCTAAATTCCATGCTTTGAGACCTTGTGTCTGAGTATTTCATTTCACATCGGGAGAAAGAGCACTTTGAAGGCTTATGCTTTATGGAGGACTTCCTAAGAATATTAAATAATTCTCAGAGATGTTCCATATATCCGTTAGGTGTTCTCAAGAATACTGTAATATAATCAAGGTATACAAAGACACAGGATAACTTCAGATTGCCCTTAATACCGTTCATGGCGCATTGGAAGTTGGTTGGCGCGTTGCAAAGACCCTGGGGCAACTATTTGTTCAAATAGCCCCTCGTTTTCTATGAGTCTAAAGTTAGATTGATCCTCAAGTGCTTGCACTACTTGCCAGTATCTGCTATTGGGATCTAAAGTGATATTATATTGTGGCCTGGCAAGCAAGTGAGGAGAGTCATTTAGACTTGACAAAGGGTAACTGCTCTTTTTGGTAATGGATTTAAGCCATTGATAGTCCATCACTACATGATGACTACCATCCTTCTTACAAACAACAAAAGAGGGAAGGATCATGCGCTACGAGAAGGCACCAGTAACCAAGCTTAATTTGGCTGCTTAAGCTTAACAGCCTTATGAAAAATCTTTAAGCTTACTCTTTTGATGGGATAGGATCAGATGGGTTGATAATCAGAAATCTCAACATGATACAAAACATAATTCATTTATCCAAACATAATATGTTGTTGAGTTTTAGAAGCCTACATCATCCAGTTACTAGATTATAAGCACCATCTGCTTTATCCGCTGGGGGCGATTAATTATAAAAACCCATAGCAGTTGTAGGAGCTATCATTAATATTTTAATTATTGTTAGTTACATTTCCTTTTGAATGTTAACTAAATTGCCAGATTCAATTCTCCAGATTACTGATGTTTAAGGAAGGATCCCCAAACAGTGTTTACAAGTGTTTTGATTATTGATTTATTGTGAGGAAGGCCGACCATGGGACGGACACTTCCAAATTTGACCCAAAAGAGACAAATCTTAGTAACAGGTAAGGCACCCCAAAGAAGAGATGCTATCTCTTGTTGCCAGCGGGAACGCCACTTATGGGGAGGGGGAGGGAACATGTGAAGGGGCCGTAGCCACAATTGAACACGTGTGGAGGAAGGGGTCTGATTTGATGAACCAAACTGGGAACCAGGAGGAGACCAGCTGTTGGCGATGCGGTGGGAGGTATCCAAACATCCACACCTGAAAGTGGTCCACCAAATGAGACCGGAATCTGTGGACAGCTTCTGGGAGGGTGGGGGTGGAGCCTGCTATGGCATCCAAGACATTCGTGTGGATAGCCCACATGGCGATTGCAACCACCAGAGCATGGAGGGAGGGTGGAAGGGGGGAGGCCATTGATAAAGCAAACATATCTCTTGACAGACTGAAAGGATGTGTTTGATCCTGGCCCAGCAGACGTTGAACTTCGCGCCATATCACTTTAGAGGTAGGACACTTCTCCAGGCGGTGGAACAGCGTTCCATACTGACCACACACGACGCAGGATGAGTGTAAAGCGTTAGAGCGCTCAGCTGTAAAGTACACCCACCTCAGGCAGCACCACAAATGGGAACAGATTTAAGGCTGCAACAAAGGATGGTGTGCGTATTTCCAGATAGTTTTTTGGGTCTCAATGGAGTAAGGGATGTCCATCATGTCCAGGTAGTCCACCCTGGATAGGACATGGGGCCATGTGGGGATCACGCCATCTTGTATGGGTAGCCCCTGTACCTCTTGTGCAGACTGAGGAGAGGGGCGGCCTCTCTGGGCTGTATGTCTAAAAATACAAATTCTCCACTCAGCACTCCGCATGTAGAGGAGGATTCGTTTGTAGTGGGTTTTAGTTCCATGAGGACCTGTGGCCGATGGGTGTGAAGCCAGGTATTTCATCAGGGAGTGAGGGTTCGATGGATTGTTGAGGCCTAAGGCGCGGGAGAAGTTGGAGTGGGCCGCGCAGGACCAGTGTTGGGAGGGGAGTGTAGGGGCGGTGACAGCCGCAATCCAGGTACCCAAGATCTTGACCGCATGGGCTCTGAAGTCAAGCAGGCCCATGCCACCATGCTGATGAGGGCCAAACATGACCTCTAACCGTACTGGCGGAGGGCGGCCTGACCATAGCCATCCTTGCAGCAGGGCATGAAAGGATCTGAAGAAGCTTGGGGAGAAGGGGATGGTATGGGTTATAAAACAGACTTTGGAGAGGAGCATAGAGTTGGCCAAAACAACCCTTCCAGTAAGGGAAGTAGGATGGGCTCTGAGGGAGGCGATGCGCTTCATCACGTTGTCTAGAATATGACTCTCCATTACTGCTGATGTATACCCACCTGCCTCTACCCACACGCCAAGATGGCGGAATGGCCCTATGGTAGGGCGTGGCATGAAGGGGAACACCAGTGGGCGGTGTGGGGTGAGCTGGGAGGGCGAGCACGTGTGTGAGCAGATGGACCGGGCTGGGAACTGGTTTCTGGGGCCCAGCAGTTTTGAGACCGACCAAGGAGGATGATTTCAGTTTTGGAAGCGTTCAGTGCAGCGTTACTTACCCAGGAGTACTCCTGGATGAGAGCTTCAAGTGCGCGTGCATCTTTATTATTAGACACCCCAACCACACAGCTGTCTGCAAACGCCATCATTTTGACTGGGGCTAGCCTGGCACATGGACCCCAGTGAGTTGGGCATTCCCGTTTCAATGTAGTGGGTCAAGGCTGAAGTTGTATAAGAGTGGGCTAAGGGGGTCCCCTTGTAACAAGCCCCTTTGAGGGCGGACTACTTCTGTTAGGAAGTCAGGGCCACGTACTGCTATTGTTGCAGATTCCATGAGCAGCATTACCCAGTTGATGAAGCAAGGGGGTAAGCGAAATTGATGGAGGCAGGCCCTGAGGTATTCCCAGTTTACTCCATCATAGGCCTTCTGTTGGTCCAAGAATACAAGTGCCCCGAAGGCTGTGGACTGGCATGCATTAGCCACAGAGTGCACGTTGTCCCAAATCGACCTTCTGGGTATGAAATCAAATTGTTCTGGAGAGATGGTGGCAGATGCTACAATCCCTAAACGGTTAGCCTTTATTTTTGTTAAAATTTTTGTATCCGTGTTAGTTAAAGAGATGAGGCGCCAGTTGGCTAAGTCTAGCTTATCCCCTTTCTTGAAGAGTGTGACGGTGAAGGCCTCTTGTCCTCCTGGTAGGAGGCGCGTTTCCAGAAGGCTCTGTTTAAGTGAGGCAAGCAGTAGTGGAGATATATATTTGAAGTGCTTTTTATAGAATATATATGGAATGCCATCTGGCCTGGGCATTTCCAGTTTGGTGCACCGCGGATGGCTGTCCATAATTCGTTCAGAGTAAGTAAATTCATTGTTTCTGGGTATTGGGAAACGGTGCAGATGTGGGCTTGGTCAAGAAATTCTGCCACTTCAGCCGGCTGGATTGGATTGGATCGGTATAACTTGGAGTAATACTTTTGTGTTTCAATTGCCACTTCAGCTGGCATATCTGCGATGGAATCATCTGATCTTTGCACTTGTGTGCAGGCCACGCTCTGGCATGGTGCAAAATTTTTTTTAAAAAATATGTGGTGCTCTTGTCACCCTCTGTAATGCATTTGGCCCTGTACTGAACACAAACCCAATGTTTGTGTTGCCTTTCGAGCACGTTGAGGTGGGCAGCTGACTCCGCCCACTTCCAGCCCCATGCAGGGCTGTATCCTGTAGCTGGAATGTTGGACTCCAGGTGTGCCAACTCTGCCAGAGCGCGCGAAATGACAGCGGTGTGGCTCCTGAGTGTCTGGAGGAGAGGTGGTGAGAGTGGCGGATGGTATCTTCTTTGAAGGCTGCCCATGTGGAGATGGGGTCCACGCAAAACGGTGCAACAAACTCTTTTGCCAAAGTTGCTGATTCCACCCAAGTGAAAAATCCTGGTGACACAAGTTTGGGGAGGGCGGAGTTGGCACCAATGTGGGGCCTTAGCCACTGTGACAGGTAGGTGGTAGGTTATCAAGACCAGTCGGTGGTTGGAGAATTCAATTTTTGTTGTTTTGAAGTGGGAAATGTGGGGTTGGAATTTCGCCGGCATAAGGATAAGGTCAATGCGGGCATAGACCTTAATTGGCCATTGTGGACATGGGGGCGTGTCATGTTTTTGAGCAGTGGGGCTCACCGCGGCAGCGCATCCATTAACCCAAGGGTGGCCTTTAGAACGCGAAGTTTTACATGACCCTGGGGGCGTGGGAGGGGGAAGGCCAACCGTCCATTGATGTGCTTAGCCAACAGTTCATGTTGCCAACTACAAAAGGGTCTGGGGGTAATGGGAGGGATTTGAATGATGAGAAAAATTCCCAATATTCTCGTGCACACCCTGGGGTGTAGATGTTGATGATAGCATGTGCCACATCAGCCCATGAGAAAGTGACAACGAGGACTCAGCCATTGAGGAAGGATTCTGACAATAAAAACTTTAAAAAATTGTTTTTCTGAACTAGCACCCCACAGTGCTCTGACCAAAAGGATAGGGATAAGAGGAACCTGGTTTTCCAAGCATCCTCGGAACCTCATGGACAGTGGGACTCCTGGATGGCCAGGATATATAATGGGTAAATTTTGTTGTAAAAAAACTCAGTTTCCTGGCCTGGGACAGCGAGGCCTTGAGTCTGGCGATATTCAACATCCCTAAAGTCAAGGTTTCCCCCTTTGCACCTTAGGTGCAAAGGGGGTGGGCACCTGGGCCCACTAGCCTCCTCTAGATCCCCATGGGCCTTCACGGCAGCATGGGTGTTTGCAGCAACGCTATTAGTAGTTTTGTTGATTTTTGCAGAAAAGTTTGCATTGGCTTTTGCCTTCACTTTTTGTTTCCCCGACATTGGACGAATTATTTGCAGTGTGGATGAGTTCAGTGCACCAACAAGTGGGTCAAAATTTTTTTTTTCAGGTAGGTTGGAAACCAAGTTGGTTTAGACTGGAGCTTGGTTGCAAAGATTGGGTGAAATCAAGTCACCCATCAGATCCTCAGATTAAGTGGCCCAATCACCATGGGATTCCCAATCTAATTGGTTGATGGATTCCAGAGTTGATTCCGCCATGAAGGTTTTGATGTCCTCCAGGCATTGGGAGTGTGAAATAGCAGTGGTGACTTTGGCCGCTTCATTGGCCGCGGCCCTGTGGGCCAGCTTGGCCTTCTTCCACTCTTGCGTGGAAATAGGTTTTACCAGTAGGTAGCAACCTTGTGCTCCCCACGGGAAAGCCTCTTTAGTGCTTGCGGTTGGTTCATAGTGCACCTCTCCGCTGGCCATGGCCGCCAAGGGGTGCTCTTGGAATGTGATGCCCTCCTTGGTGGGGCATGCGTGTGCCTTATGGCCAAATGCATCACAGTGAGTGCAGATAGGGGCGCGCTGTCCACGGTTACCCGGAAAGGGTGGGTGGTATGTCCCTCAATTTTGATATATGTGGAGTGTGGGATCTGGGTTAGGTCCTTTGCGATCTCCTCAGTTGGGGTCAGAACTGCGATGGCTTTGCCAGAGCACAGGTGTGGCATCAGCATAAAGCAGTGTATCTCAAAAGATTGTATTTCGCCGTAAATGGTGAGATCATCTTTCAGGTGCTGCTCCAAAATGGCACATTAAACCATAGTAGGCAAAAAGTCAAATGTGAGGAAAATTTGGTTGGATTTTGTCCATCTGGTGCATTTAGGTTCAATGACCCATTGTCCTTTGGGGAGGTCAATCATGACGCGCACTGCAGCAGCTTTGTCTGCTGCCTCCTTGTTTTCAGAAACTGAGGTCCAGCCAACCGTGTGACATGGAGTGAGGTGCGACATACACTGCAGTCAAAAAAAGTGTGCACATCCCCACAAAATTTTTTCCATAAAGCTGTTTGTTGGATATCCAGAAACACATGGACTCCACATTTACCAACGAGAGTGGCTGGGAGTGTGGCGTGTTGATGTACTGGTTGCATCGTGCTTGCCAAGTGAGGATTTCTGGGGAAATAGTGACTGCCAGTTTTTTATAATTTTTTTCTATTCTGCCAGTTTCTCTGGGGCGTTTTTGAACGTTTGAGGCCGCGGGCCTACCACCTGCTCCTCTTGCCTTACTTGCCCAACTGCTCCCTGACATGGGCGCAGACTAATCTCCTCTGTGAGATTATCAAACTAGAATCAGACTTGAATTGAATAGGTTGCAAAAGTGATTGCAACAAGAGAGATAAGTCAACAAGTGTTTTGATTATTAGTTTAACAATTAGTAATTAAATCATCTTGTGCGAATTGGTCATGGTTTGAATCAGTCAAAAAGGGTTTATTGGCAGTTGCTGAGCATTGACAGCGCTTTTGTTTGCAGCAACTTGCGGGTTACCCTAAAAAGGTAACTTGAATACTGTTAATGGATAAAAAGGCCCATTACCTAAGAAGGTTGCTAGCTTAATAAAGATAATCCATTGTGGTTGAGTGAAGGCGGTAGTACACTCTGTTCAGTAGTTAACCCAGGAGGGGTCTTGATCTAGTCAGCGGTGGAATACAACTAGGAGGATAAAGCAATTATTGTTTTGAACGACTCCTAAGGGCTAAATTCATCAGTGATTGATACTATTTCTGTTGGGGCATCAATAGAAGATTTGGGCGCCAATTTCCTTATATAAATCCCTTGAAATTATTTAATAAAAGCAGATTTGATGAAGATACTTGTTGTTTAAACAACATAGTTTAGAAGAATCTGAATGTTCCAATCTTTTTCTTTCCGCTAAATAACACATTTGAGCGAATTTAAAATTACAGAAGAACTAAACAACTCCAAAAATCTGACAAACAGCAAAACACTAATGTCTTTGGACTGACCGCCGGTGCTCCAAAATGGGGCAGCAGCGAAACCCCTAGCATCTTGCTCCCAGTGGGGAAATGCTTTTGAACCAGATTGACCAGCCCCCAATTCCTCAGGTTAATAGATTCCCCCAAGGATCTCGCCCTCCACCTTGCACATTCTCAAACGGTGCCTCATAGCCCATTGTACTCCACCAAAGCAAGATGTGATTCAGCCTATGGGTTGAATATGGCAACTTGTTCCCCTACAATGACAAACAATTAATAGAATTAGCCCAGGTACTTATGCAGCCTGCAGGCTTTATCAACTTCCGCCCCTACAAGGGGTACTTTGACCGTGGCTTCACTTGTGAAACTGATGCTGCAATTGCAGCCAACATTCCCAGGTGTTCCAGGAAACCCCATCCCAACCACTTGCACCCAGTTGCCTGATGACACCACTATTGTGATTTAATTTGCAGGATTCCCCATCCACCTCCCCCTGAAACATTTATACAAAGAAATAATAGCTGGGTTGTAAGTATATGGTGCTGACCCCCATTTTACAATTTGTTGTTCCCAACAAAGCCAATTGACTTGTGGGCCCTTGCACCTTTGCAACCATATGCCCAATATCAAACAAGGTTGCCATTTTAATTCTCCATTGCACTGTTGTCCCCTCTACCCTCGACTACCCTTTTTGGGCCAGAGTAGATAAGGGGTGCATGATCTGCCCATTTGATTTGACCTGGACCACTCAAAGCGGTGCTGCCCCACCATAGCCCAAGATGGAGCCACACGCTTGACTCCTCCCATGATGCTCCCATAGCTTACATAAAAACTTTTTTTAAATGGGGCACAGTACTCCCTCCCCTCCACCCAAAATGGCAAATGCAACTGCCATGGATTCAACCAATAAGGAGCTGACATGCCAAACCATCACTTCTACTCCAACTAATCAGAAGCCAGCACGGACCCCAGTAAATTCAAAAATCCCACCCCAGCCACCCAATCCAGCCCACCCATATGCCGACCAACCTATCATCTTCAACCAAAATCCCTGGGGTTATTTAGAGGAAGTTGATGATTTTGGAAATTACATCCTCAACTCAGTCAAAGCCCCAGGCCTTAAAATATATTTAAACGCAGATTATGCGGCTCAATTCCCAACTTGACACTATGCTCTACGCTCAGATGCTGATGAAATTTATGAAGTGACCACCAACTTACCAAAGAGGCTGTTGCCTCCCCTGATTGTCACCCCCTCCAAAAGGCCATAGCGAAATCAGCCGCAGTCTTGGCCAAGGGGGTACCCACCCCTGTCCTTTCTCCCATGCAACAAAATCATAAAAAAGAATTTTTCTGATTCTAACAAGTTGCCCACAAGGCAGTATAAAAAGTTGTGATGGTCGCAAAATTTGGCCCCAAGACCCACATTACCAGCAACAACATTGCCACCTTTACTATGCTACTAAAAAACTCGCATCAAGGGCTGAAAAAGCCCTAACTGAATATATCACAACCCTCCTCATAGCAAAATTCGAACTTTTTGAGCCACTTTGCTACCTTGACCCCCATTTTGAGGATGCACCTATGCCCAAGCTCTCAGCGCTCTGCCATACACTGTCCAACACAGAGGATGAAGATGAGCATCCCAATCCTAACTCACCCCCACCATGGACGCATAGCAGTTTACTGCATCTGACCTGGTTGGTTCATTTTAGTTTTTATTTTTATTTATTTGGTTTGAGTGATACGCTCATCTCTTTCTGTTCATTTAAATTCTTGCTTAGTATAAGTTTTGCTCCTCAGAGCTAGGTATTGTCCATCCTCTGGTCAGCTTGCCTCAGTTTAATAAAGAATCTGAAGGTTCCAGATAGTTTTTAAGTTTGTTTTTGTTGAAACGAGTAGCGTAGGTCCACTGGTTAAGTTTCAAATACCATGAGTGAGTTAGAAATCGCTTGGCTGTAAGAAGATAACTAATTAAGGTTAGAATAAATTATAAAGAAGACTGGCTGGCTAGTGTTGGGAACACTGGCACTTCTTTATTTCTTACATAAGACCATCCTGTATTTATAGGAATAAACCTGGTTGAGTGGAAATCAATTATAGCAAAGATTGAAAGGATATCTGCCGACACAAACTAGCAATTATATTTTTCTTTTAATGATCCACTTAAATTTTACCCTTAAGGTTATTATATACCACTTATAATTTATTAACAAAAACTTAAGTGTAATAAGTATTTATGCTGTTAATTATTTCTGCAATAGCTCTTGAGACTAGAGTTGGAAGCATAGTTTCCTTTGTCTATATGTATTTTTCAAGATCTTGAGATTTTTTGTGTCAAGAGTGAAAGAGAGAAGTTCCCTTATGTCCAGAAGTTTCCAATTCTAGAGGAAGATTTGAAGGAGTAATTTTTTTCTGGAATACCTTCAAGTTCCTTCAAGGTATCAGAAGAAGGAATGTCAGCACCTGTCACGATTTTGATATGACTGGACGATAGTCTTGGGACATCTGGGTGGAAACTGCCAAACACAGTATCAGCTACAAATATTCGATTGCCTTGAGATGAGGCGATATTGGGATATAATTAGTCTTATTGGATATTATGAGTTTATTGGATCGCCTCTATATAAGGCGATAAGGTGATGTTGATATTCGATGAATAAAAAATAAATCACCTACATTTGGGGTGACAGAGGATTAAGTATAACAAGCCAAATTCGAGGAAAATTGGTGGAATAGAATAACCCAAGCAATGAGAAATAGTATCGTCTGAAGCTGAGGTATATAAGTAAATGGGTGATTGAAAAAAGGAGGTTTTTTGGAAGTGCAGACAAGATGGGACAGCAAGGATGCTGTATTTATAAGAAAGAAATAAAAGAACCTGTTGGGGCAATTGATCCTATTTTTTAACATATTTTCAAGTGTTTCTAAAGGACTGACAATCTTAACATTGTCCATCCGTTGCTCAGAGGGCTCAACCTGTGCGAATAGCCTGACAGATCCTAGTGATACCATTCAAAAATTACAACAGTGGTGCTCACTACAGGGGGCCCATTGATCAACCACCTAACACTCCAGAATTCCAGTCGCCAATCATGCCTTACCCAAGTCATGTCATTGGGGAGTCTTCCCAAAACCCCATATCAGCTTTATATGAGGAAATCAAAGTTACCTTGGATGCGGTAATCAAAAACCAAGCCAAACTCCTTCAAGAATGTAACGCGGTCATGCATCAACTTGATATTACGTTTAGTCAAATAAGAATCTCGTGACAACAAAACGAAGAACTTACTGAATGACTAAATGATACCACATAGAAGTTGAAATATGCAGAACAAAGATTCTCTACTCTTTCATCGCGCTGGGAGGATGATGACTACCAAGAAGAAACATCTTATGTAGGAGTAAACAGCGCTGGTCATAGCTACGACCCTCATAATTATAGTACCAGATATCCATATGAGTTGGAACACTACTTACCTCCAGTAATGGCTGTACCACTTACAACTGACGGTCATGCTACCCCCAAAGCAATGAATATCCCCACTTCTGCTAATCCTGCTCCTCATTGAGAGTCCGCTTTTGGGTCTCATTCCATTCCTCAGTGCAGACCTAACAACCGTGAACTAAAGGAGGAAATTAATATCGAAAAGATACCCCCATTTGACCGCAATGGGAACATCCATGGGTTCTTTAAACGATTTGAGTTTGCTGCAGAAGGAGCCTCTGATAAACTGAAGGCTAAGTTGATAATATTTGCCCTGGACGTAGGAATCGCTGATCAAGTCACCTGTTACCTCCCCAGTAGTTCCATCTCCTATAAGGATGTAAAGGACACCGTATTCCGCTTGTTTAGGGGAAACTCAAGAATGTTGCAATGGAAAGCGGAATTTTTAACAATCAGGTTCCATTGAAATGAGACTCTCATCGAGTTTTCTGATTGATTCATACCATAAGCCTATGCACTGATTGGAGCCAGGTACTTAGCAGAAGCAAACATGTGAATTGCCATGTCCACCGCAGTGAAGCCATATTGCGAACTTTCTAATGTTATTTCACCACTTCTGGATGATGATGTACCTCTGCTTAAAATTGTGCAGTTTCTACGTCAGGTATCCCCTAACTTTTCACCGCCAAATTTGGATCATAAGACTACCACTGCCTGGCACCCTTTTATTCCGGAGAATACTATTGGCTGCTTCCAGCTTCATATAGTAATCCTCAGCCTTACTATAACTCTGCACCTTGTCCTCGGCCAAATTATAATCAACAGTATAATCAGCGTCAATAGGCTGGCCATGACACCATCAGCAACTTAGTTATCGACCTGGACCCAATTACACTGACCATCAACAATCAGTTTACCAATCAGGAACTGGATATACCAAATGACCCCAACCCTTCCGGTCTAGACCCGCTTATGATAACTAAGGATGTAGTTCTTATGAGGTTAACTGCTACAAATGTGGTCACCCTGGTCATTTGGAAAAATTCTGCCACAATCACCGCATGAATTACGTACAACAAGACCAATACTACCAGGGAAAAGATGGAGCGGAGTAGAGATGGGACCCTCTACCTCTGCAATACCTACTAAACACGTCCCTCAAATCAATAAAAGTATACCCCACGAAAATTCCTCAGTATAATGATGGAATTCTATAACAACAGCCAGTTGGAGGAGAAAATGTAGTAACCAGAGCTCAAGCCAAGGTGGCGAAGAAGAAACCCTCAAACAACTGAAGCCCTATGCCTGTCAAATGCTTGATCAAGCGTCCTCAGACCAACTTGATCCTGCTGCGGATGCACCAACTCTGAAAGGAGTAAACGTCGCCCTTCTGTTAGATGCATTGTCAGAGAATACCCTCAAGTTGGAGAGGGGATTAAGAACTTTCTTGGGAAAAGAGAGCCTGTAAATGTTCACATATTAAACAGCCGATATTCTTCATTCTGAGTGTACATACTGTGATATTTTTTTAGTGAAAAATAGAGTTTACGCTATAATAGATACTGGTGCTCCAGTCAACATAGTTTCCACTAAGTTAATGCAAAAATTAACGCTGAAACCTGGTGTAGACCTTCACATGGTTTACAGAACTGCTGGAGCTGTAAGCACTATCTCTGAGGGAGCTTATAGTGCGCTGCCTCTGCGCTTTGGGTCCATTTTTGTTGTGGCTCCAGCAATTGTGTCACCAAATCAACACTATGGAATATTAATAGGGACCGCTTTTCTGTGTCATTTTGGGGCTATTGTTGATATGATGGAGGAGGCCCTCGACATCCTGGGTCAGCAGATCCCAATTTACTTTACTACTAGGGGAGTACCAAAAGATCCAGTGCATACCAGTCATATCAACCTCGCCTATAGTGATGGGGTATGGCCTGTTTGCTACCATCGTCTGAAGCACAAAACTCGGGACCTTCCTCAACAGATCTATGAATATCAGGGGGATGCCTCTTTGAGCGGCAGGGCCCATATCCATCCCTTCTGGTCATCAAGTCTTAGTGAATACTGAGTTAGAGGTAGAAGTGCCAAGTGGGTTATACGGGGAAGTTATTGGGCTCTATCATCAAACACAGTTTAAGCCACATGTGGCTCCAGGAATTATACTCCTGGGCTATGGGGAGAGAAAGGTTTTGTTAGCAAACCTACAGAGCGAACCAAACAAATCTGCCGCCACCAAACTATAGCATATTTACATCTGATTCCCATAGAAGAGGTCCGCCAGGTTCATGATTTTGGATCATTGGATAAATTTGGACTACCACTTGAACCATCGGTTGATGTATTAATGGTGGTACCATGGAGTAATTTAATGGGATTAACGGATGAACAAAAAATCAAGCAATGGCTTTATTTCAGAAATATAAGGGGATCTTTACTGTTGACGATCATGATTTAGGGTGTGCTTGGGGGGTGGTCCATCAATTGGACACTGGTGATCATCCTCTGATAAGGTCTTGGCTGATCCACTTCTCTCAGGCAGTGTAAGATGTGGTTACTGAAGAAATTGACAAGTTATTACAACAAGGGATGCTTGAGCCATCCAAGAGCCCGTGGGCTTCACCTTTTCTGATAGTAAAAAAGAAGGACGGCACCAAATGGGTAGTAATAGACTATTGGAAACTCAACAGTATTACAAAAAAGGATTCGTACCCCTTGCCAAGAATTGACGATGCCCTAGACCAATTAGGGGGTGCCCGCTACTTTTCTGCGATGGACTTAATATCAAGCTACTGGCAAATCGAGTTACCCTTAGTGGAACAGAAAAAAAGCGCTGTGATCACCTCTAAAGGCCTTTTTCAACCAACATGGATGCCTTAAAGACTGTGTAACGCTCCTGCTACTTTTCAGCATGCCATGGACACTATTCTTGGTGACCTGAAACTGTCATGCATTTTTAGTATACCTCAATGATATTAACGTTTTCTCTCAGACCTTTTTGGAGCACCTAGACCACCTTGAAGCAGTATTCTACCAGCTGGCTGAGGCAAACATTAAAATTAAACCTCAAAAGTGTAACTTTTTCAAAGATAGCTAGAATACCTGGGTTTTGTGGTAGACTCAACTGGGCTGAAGCCACAACCAGCTAAGGTGGAGACCATTAGCAAAATGGCTACACCTAATAGTAAGCGCGACATACAGGTATTTCTGGGGATGGTCAGTTGCTACTGATGCTTTATCCCTAATTTTAGCTGTAATGGGGGCCCACTATTTGAGTTGTTAAAAAAGGACGCTGTGTTTGAGTGGATGTAACATCGTCAATCCACTTTCAATGCACTCCATATGGCGTTGAGCAGCGAACCCATGTTGCAATATCCAAACATTGACTGGGAGTTTATTGTTAAGATGAAAGTCCCTTTCCGCTGTTGGGGCAGTAATTTCTAGACAGATGATGAGGGAGAAGAACATCCTATTGTGTTCTTTAGTCATAGTCTGAACTGTCATGAGCGTAATTATACTGTGACCAAGCAAGAGTGCTTAGCAGTAATCTACGCATATAAACAATTCAGAGCTTATCTGCATGAGGTAAAGTTTAAAGTCATAACCAATCACGCATCATTACTCTGGTTGCAGAATCTCAAAGAACCAGAAGGACGGTTGGATCAATGGGCTCTCAAGTTACAGGCTTACGATTTTGAGATTCTCCATTGGCCAGGAGCAAAGCATCAGAATGCGGACTGTTTATCTCAATTACTGACTATTGCGGTGACAGCAGACCTCAACGACGTGATGTATGACAAGATGCTCAGCAGAAAATATGACAATGAACCACCTCAAGTAATCAAAATGTTAAATGAATTGCATACAAATAACTTCCAACGGAATGGTGAACCGTATAAATGAATCAGCGATTATATGGTGAATTTTCTGTGGACCTCCAAATGGCTGGGATCATTATGAGCGCTCACAGGGCAGTTGGGCATGGTGGCGTGCATAAGACTATGGAGTTGTTACGCCCACGGTAATATTGTGAAAGTATGAGTTTTGATGTGCTCAAAACTATTTTCTGTTGCCATCAGTGCCAAGTGGAGAAGCCATTCCGTTGTATGACATCATATCAGTTAGTAAAACAACATTTCGCTTGGCATACAGTCTCCCTCGATGTTGTTGGGCCCTTGCCAACAGGAGCCAACCGTTGCAAGTACATTCTAGTGGCTATCAACCACTTGACCTAGTGGGTTAAAGCAAGGGTGATACAAGATCTGGGGGAAGTTACGGTGGCTAAATTTGTGCTGGAATGCATTATTCAGCAGCACGGCTGCCCTCAGGTTATTCTCACTGATAATGGCACCAACTTTACCTTGCACATACTTCCTAAATTGAATGAGCTTATGGGAATCCACGGAGTTCTGATGACCCCATACCACCCTGAGTCCAATGGAATGGCTAAACGAGTGAATGGAACTCTGGTGAACATACTCCAAAAATTAGTAATGGATCGCCCTTCTGATTGGAGCTCACTCCTTTTCAGCGCCATGTTTGCTTATAACATTAGTTACCATTCCGCCACGGGAAAGAGTCCCTTCCAATTACTATATGGCTGACACCCAGCTCTCCTGGCGCTGCTTTATGTGTGTGTAGAAGACACTGGCAGATTAGAACCCCACCACTATTTGACTAACCTCGCGAACATTCTGATCAAGCTACAAACCAAAGCATATTATTTCAGTTTAGCTAAGAAGATTAAAAATCAGGCAGCTGATCAGGCACGCCATAGTGGGTTGGTGCTATTCAAGGAAGGCGATATGGTTCTTTTTCACGATCAGCATGGATTCAGGAAGAAGCATAAACTTTCTAGTATTTGGATAGGTCCATTTGAAATAATAGAGAAGACTGGAGTTGACGCGTATACTATTAAGGATCCTACAAGTGGTCAGATCATTAACCAAGTACACGCAAAGTTCCTCAGACCTTATAAACAAATAGGATCTTATCATCCAGTTAAGGAGGGGTAATGTCACGATTTTGATATGACTTGTGTGTGTGTGTGTGTGTGTGTGTGTGTGTGTGTGTGTGTGTGTGTGTGTGTGTTTTTGGACAATAGTCTAGGGACAGCTGGGCGGAAACTGATGAACACAGTATCAGCTACAAATATTTGATTGCCTTGAGATGAGGCGATATTGGGATATAATGAGTCTTATTGGTTATAATGAGTTTATTGGATCGCCTCTATATAAGGCAATAAGGTGATGTTGTTATTCGATGAATATGAAATAAATCACCTACATTTGGGGTGACAGAGGATTAAGTATAACAAGCCAAATTTGAGGAAAATTGGTGGAATAGAATAACATAAGCAACGAGAAATAGTATTGTCTGAAGCTGAGGTATATAAGCAAAATGGGTGATTGAGAAAAGGAGGTATTTTGGAAGTGCAGACAAGATGGGACAGAAAGGATGCTGTATTTATAAGAAATGAATAAAAGAACCTATTGGGGCAATTGCTCCTATTTTTAGTAATTTCAAGTGTTTCTGAAGAACTGACGATCTCACATCATCCATCCGTTGCTCAGAGGGCTTAACCTATGCGAATAGCCCAACGGATCCTAGCGATACCATTCAAAATTACAACAGCACCTTTATACTCAAAATTGTTTATGAGGAGAACAACAATGATAATAGTCTACATACTGTAATCAACCCAACCATTTAAAAAAACAAGTTAATCGATACACATTTTGAACCTGTGCTGTAAACATGAGAAAAGTTTACATATTTGGATTTAGTGAAGAGTTTGGTGTATTTAAATTTTATTTGGGGAAGGCCGACCAGAGGATGGACACTTCCAATAAGACACTAAACTAATGTAACGAACTTCAGCAAGAGGAGGACACCCCAGAGAAGCAAACGCTATCTCCTGTTGCCAGCGGGAATTCCAAGAGAAGAAAGGGGGGTTAAATGTGTAGGGGCTTGCACCACTATTGAGCACTTATGTAGGAAGGGGTCTGAAATAATGAACCAAACTGGGAACCAGGATGAGACCATCTGACAGTGATGGGGTGGGAGGTACCCAAACATCCACGCTTTAAAGTGGTCCACAAGGTGTGACTGGAACCGGCGTAGACTTCATGGAGGGTGGGAGTGGAGTCTGAGATAGCATCCAAAACAATCGTGTGGATAGTCCACATAGCAATTGCAACCACTAAGGCACGGAGGGAAGGTGGAAGAGGGGAAACCATGGACAAAGCAAAGATGTAATTAGACAGGATGAAGGGCTGTGCCTGATACTGGCAAAATAGACGCTGTACCTCACGCCATATCGCTTTTGAGGGAGGGACACTCTTCCAGGCGGTAAACCAACGTTCCATACTGGCCACACATGATGCAAGATGAGTGCAAAGCGTTAGAGCGCTCAGCAGTATGGTATACCCATCTCAAACAGCGTTACACATGGGAGCATATATGCGGCTGCAGAAGATGGTGGTGAGCGTACTTACAGATGGCGTTCTGGGTTTCTAGTGTGTAGGGAATGTCTAACATGTCCAGGTAGTCCACCCTGGCCATGGTAGGGGACCTCATGGTATCACTCGGTTCAGAATGGCTTGTCCTTGAACTTCCTGGGTGAACCAAGGATTAGGGAGACCCCTCTGGGTGGTGTGCCCACTGATGAGAATCCTTCACTCAGCACTACACATGAAGAGGAGAATTTTTTTGAAGCGGGGCGACGTCTCATGTGGATCCAAAGCAGAAGGATTTGAGGCGAGATATTTTAACAGAGAGAGGGGTAGATGGGATTGCTGAGGCCCAGGGTGTGGGAGAAGTTAAAGCGGGATGTGCAGGACCAGTGCTGGGCTGAGATCGTAGGGTTGGTGACAGCAGCAATCCAGGTGCCAAGGATTTTGGCAGCATGGGCCTCAAAGTTGAGCAGTCCCATACCACCACTATAGCGAGGGCTAAATATGACATCCAGGCGCATCGGCGGTGGGCAGCCTAACCAAAGCCACCCTTTCATGAGGCATATAACTTTTGAAGAAACAAGGGGAAAAAGTGATGGCGTGGGCCCCAAACCAAACTTTATAAAGGAGCATAGAGTTGGATAGCACTACCCTGCCTGTAAGGGAGGTCTGGCGGGCTTTGAGGAAATCTATGCGTTTTGTAACGTTGTCTCTAGGATATGGTTTTACATCACTGTTGAGGCGTACCCTCCCGCCTCCAGCCACACCCCCAAATGGCGGACAGGGCAAACGGTGGGGCTTGGCACAAAGGGGTGTACAAGTGGGGCAATGTGTGGTTGGCAGGGCAAGCGATCCCGTGAGCAAGTTGATGAAGCAGGGAGAGAGCGGGGCGCTGGGGCCCAGTGGTCTTGATACCGAACAAGGAGAACAAATTCGGTTCTAAAGGCGTTAAGTGCAGAATTACTTACACTAGAGTAAATCTGGATTTAGCTTTAAGCGCTCATGCATCATGATTTTTAGACACCCCAACCACACAATAATCAGCAAACGCCAACATATTGACAGGTGCTTAACCTTGCACATGGACACCAGTAAGGCGGTCATTCACAGTTCAAAGAAGTGGGTCAAGGCTGAGGTTATAAAAGAGTGGGCTAAGAGGGTCCCCTTGGCGTAGGCCCCTTTGAGGGCGGACTACATCCGTGAGGAAGCCAGGGACACGCACAGCCATTATGGCAGATTCCTGAGCAACATCACCCAATTAATGAAATAAAAGGGGAGGAGAACTTGTGGAGGCAGGCTATGAGGTAATCCCAGTTGACTCTATCATAGGCCTTCTGATGGTCTAAAAAGCAAGTGCTCCAGAAGCCATGGATTGACAGACAAAGGCTACGGTATGTATGTTGTCCCAAATCGACCTTTTTGGAATGAAACCAAATTGTTCAGGGGAAATGAGAGCAGAGGCAACTACCCCTAGGCGGTTTGCCATGATTTTAGTAAAAATCTTTGTGTCTGTGTTGGTGATTGAAATGGGGCGCCAGTTGGCCAAGTCCAGCTTATCCTATTTCTTGTACAACATTATCATGAAGGCCTCTTGCCCTCCAGGAAGGAGGCGCGTATTCAGAAGGTATTGGTTCATAGAGGCAAGCAGAAAGGAAGAAAAATATTTAAAATACTTTTTATAGAACTCATAAGGGATGCCATCTGAAACTGGGCATCTTCTATATGGTGCACTGAAAATGACGGACCAAAGTTCGTTGGAGAGTAATCAAATTTATCTGTTCCAGAAAACGGGAAATGGTGCGGATATTTGCGCTTTCAAAAAATTGTCCACCACAGCTGGTGTAACTGGTCGGATCAATATAATTTGGAGTAATAGTTGTGTATTTCAATCTCCACTTTGGCCAGTGTATCTGCAATGGAGTGGTCTGGCCTTCGCACCTGTTTGCAGGCCAAGCTTTAGCATAGTGCAAAGAATTTTTGAAAAAGTAAGTGGAACATGTATCGCCCTCTGTTATATGCTTTGCTTTAGACTGAACACAAACCCTATGCTTGTGTTGTCTTACCAGTGCATTGAGGCAAGCGGACACTTCCGCCCACTTGAAACCCCAAGCTGGGCAGTAGCCTGCAGTAGGGACGTTAGACTCCAGGTGGTCCACTTCTGCCAGCGTTCACAAAATGACTGCCTAGGCAGCCCGCGAGCAACGTGAGGAGAGGTGGCGCGCCTTGCGGATAGTGTTCACTTTGAAGGTTAACCAGGTGAAGATTGGGTCTGCACATAATGGTGCGGTAAACTCTGGAGCCGGGGACAGGGTTTCCACCCACAAGGAAAACCTTGACAATGCGATCTCAGTGGGGCGGAGTTTTCACCACTTTGGTGCCTGGGCCACTAGATTGGACAAACGGAAGGAATTTTGATACCATTATGTGGTCGGATAAATCAATTTTAATCAAGGTAAAGTGGAAAATATAGGTTGAAATTTCAACTGCGCGAGAATAAGGTCACTGTGGGTTATGGACCTTAGCTGTCTGTTGTGCACATGGGGGTGAGACATGTTAGTGAGTAATGGAGCATGATGTGGCAGAGTATAAAACAATCCTAGGGTGGCTTTTAGAACATGAAGTATAACGTGCCCCTGTGGGGGTGTAGGCGACGAGGGCCAGTGGTCTGTAATTGGGTTTTTCCAGCAGTTCATGTCACCAACACAAATGGGTTGGGGGGTAGCAGAAGGGAATTGATGGCTGAGAAAAAAATCCTGATAATCTCATGCACAGGTTGGGGTATAAATGTTAATGACAGCGTGCACTTTGTCATCTCACAAAAAGGTGACTACAAGGATGCAGCCATTGAGGTACAATGTTGATGAAATAAATTTGAAACTATGGTTCACTCAAACAAGCATCCCACAGTGCGGTGACCAAAAGGAAAGGGAAGGGAGGAGCATGGTTGCCAATGCTTCCTCTGCACCGCATGGACAGTGGGTTTCCTGAATGGCCAGGATGTCCACAGGTAAATTATTTTTTAAAAAACTCAGTTTCCTAGCCTGGGATGGCAAGGCCTTGAGTCCAGCAATGCTCAACATCCCTAAAGGCTCCCCCCATTGCACCTTAGGTGCAAGGGGAGGGGCACCCAAGCCCTTCAGCCTTCTCATTCTAAGCACATCGCTGTTTGGCAGTGTGGGTATTCTGTGCTATGGAGTATGATTCATTATGGGAAGCTTTAGTTGTGGGGTTCATGTTGGCTTTTGCCTTCTGCTTTTTCCCCACTGTGGGACTAATTTTTGGCGTTATGTGCACTTGCAGTGCACCATCGCATGAAGGTGAAATTTTGGCAGGAAAATTGTTGAGTGACTCATATTCAATTGATTTTTGGTAGTATTGGTTGGGTGAAACTGACTCACCCATTAGGTCTTCAGCTTGGGTGGCCCAATCAGCTTGGGCGGCCCACTCTTATTGGTGGAAGGATTCACAAGCTTCTTCCACCACAAATATCTCGATGTCCTCCTGGAGCTGGGTTGGCGGGATCATGGATGTGGGCTTGGCCGCCTCCTTGGCCTCCGCCTTGCGGCCTGTTTAGCCTTCTTATGCTCCTGTGGGGACAAAGGTTTTACTTGAATGTAGCACCCTGGCACTCCCCATGGGAAGGCTTTGTCGGTGGCTACTGCTGGTTCATAGTGGGCATCTGCCCCACACATTGCTTCCAGGATTATTTTGGTTTGGGTAATGTCCTCCTTGCAGGGCAGGTATGGGCCTTGTGACCAAAAGCACGACAGAAATGTGAAGATAGGAGGCGCGCTATCCACGGTGACCCTGAATGGGTGGGAGTCTTTCCCATTGATTTCTACAAAAGTGATATGAGGGATTTGAACAAATTTTCTGATATGCCCACAGATGGGGTGAGAACAGCAATTGATTTTCCCGTGCACAGGTCTGGCATGAGCATAAAGCGCTGCATCTCAAAGGATTAGATTTCCCCATATTCGGCGAGCCCAACCTTCAGGTGGTGCTACAGCATGGTTCTCTTGACTGTAGTAGGTAGGAAGTCAAAAGTTACAAAAATTTGGTTCAATTTAGTACAGTGGGTGCACTTTGTTTCAACTGCCCATTAACCATCCAGGAGGTCCACTACTACTCACACTTTTGCATATTTATCTGCCAAATTTTTGTTTTCAAAACCAAGATCTAGACAACCGCGAGGCATGAAGTGTGGTGCAACGTACACCGCGTTCATGAAATGTGTGTGTACATCTCTACAAAACTTCTCCCAAAGCTCCGTTATTTAAATATCCAGGAAGAAACATACCCCATGTTTCACCAATAATAGTGGTTGAGAATGCGGCGTATTGATGAACTAGTTGCAGAGCGCTTGCCAGGCCAAAATTTCTTGAAAAATGGCAACCGGCAGTTTTTTACTATTAATTTGATCTATTACACTGGATTTGCCGGGGCGTTTACAAAACTTGGTTGATTTGGGGCCTACACCTGTGCCCTTAACTTTAATTGCCCAACTGCTCCCCAACAATGGGTGAAAACTAATCTCCTCTATGAGATTTATCAAAACTACCTAGACTTGAATTGAATATGTTGAAAAAGTGTTTGCAACGAGAGAGAAAAGTTTTCAAAGAGGTTGGTGTATTTAAATTTAAATTTATTGCGAGGAAGGCCGACCATGGGACGGACACTTCCAAATTTGACCCAAAAGAGACAAAACTTAGTAACAGGGAAGGCACCCCAGAGAAGCGATTCTATCTCATGTTGCCAGCGGGAACGCCACTTATGGGGAGGGGGAGGGAACGTGTGAGGAGGTCGTAGCCATAATTGAACACGTGTGGAGGAAAGGGTCTGATTTGATGAACCAAACTGGGAACCAGGAGGAGACCGGCTGTCAGCGATGCGGTGGGGATATCCAAACATCCACGCCTGAAAGTGGTCCACCAAATGAGACCAGAATCTGTGGACAGCTTCTGGGAGGGTGGGGGTGAAGCCTGTGATGGCATCCAAGACAATCGTGTGGATGGTCCACATGGCGATTGCAATCACCAGAGCATGGAGGTAGGGTGGAAGGGGAGGCCATTGATAAAGCAAACATATCTCATGACAGACTGAAGGGATGTGTTTGATCCTGGCCCAGCAGAAGTTGAACTTCGCGCCATATTACTTTAGAGGTAGGACACTTTTCCAGGCGGTGGAACAGTGTTCCATACTGGCCACACACGACGCAGGATGAGTGTAAAGCGTTAGAGCGCTCAGCTGTATGGTACACCTGCCTCAGGCAGCGCCACACATGGGAACGGATTTGAGGCTGCAACAGAGGATGGTTTGCGTATTTCCAGATGGTTTTTTGGGTCTCAATGGAGTAAGGGATGTCCATCATGTCCAGGTAGTCCACCCTGGATAGGACATGGGGCCGTGTGGGGATCACGCCATCTTGTATGGGTAGCCCCTGTACCTCTTGTGTGAATTGAGGAGAGGGGCAGCCTCTCTGGGCTGTGTGTCCGCTAATATGAATTCTCCACTCAGCGCTCCACATGGAGAGGAGGATTCGTTTGTAGTGGGTTTTAGTCCCGTGAGGACCTGTGGCCAATGGGTGTGAAGTCAGGTATTTCATCAGGGAGTGAGGGTTCGATGGATTGTTAAGGCCCAAAGTGCGGGAGAAGTTGGAGCAGGCCGCGTGGGACCAGTGTTGGGAGGGGAGCGTAGGGGTGGTGACAGCCGCAATCCAGGTGCCCAGGATCTTGGCAGCATGGGCTTTAAAGTCAAGCTGGACCATGCCCTCATGATGATGAGGGCCAACCATGACCTCTAGCCATACTGGTGGTGGGCGGCCTGACCAAAGCCATCCTTGCAGCAGAGCATACAAGGATTTGAAAAAGCTTGGGGAGAAGGGGATGGCGTGGGCTCCAAACCAGACTTTGGAGAGGAGCAAAGAGTTGGCTAAAACAACCATGCCAGTAAGGGAAGTAGGGTGGGCTCTGAGGGAGGAGATGCGCTTCGTCACGTTGTCTAGAATATGACTCTCCATTACTGCTGATGCATACCCGCCTGCCTCCACCCACATGCCCAGATGGCGGACTGGCCCTATGGTAGGGCGTGGCACAAAGGAGAGCACCAGTGGGGTGGTGTAGGGTGAGCTGGGAGGGCGAGCACGTGTGTGAGCAGATGGGCCGGGCTGGGCACTTATCGCTGGGGCCCAGCAGGTTTGATACCAACCAAGGAGGATGATTTCAGTTTTGGAAGCGTTCAGTGCAGCATTACTTACCCGGGAATACTCTTGGATGAGAGCTTCAAGTGCGCGTGCATCTTTATTATTAAACACCCCAACCACACAGTCATCTGCAAATGCCATCATCTTGACTGGGGCTTGGCCTGGCACATGGAACCCAGTGAGTTGAGCATTCATGTTTCGAAGTAGTGGGTCAAGGCTGAAGTTGTATAAGAGTGGGCTGAGGGGGTCCCCTTGTCATAAGCCCCTTTGAGGGCGGACTACTTCCGTAAGGAAGCCAGGGCCACGTACTGCCATTGTTGCAGATTCCGTGGGCAGCATCACCCAGTTGATAAAGCGAGGGGGTAAGCGGAATTGATGGAGGCAGGCCCTGAGGTATTCCCAGTTTACTCTATCATAGGCCTTCTGTTGGTCCAAGAATACAAGTGCCCCAGAGGCTGTGGACTGGCATTTTTTAGCCACAGAGTGCACGTTGTCCCAAATTGACCTTATGGTTATGAAACTGAGTTGTTCAGGAGAGATGGTGGCAGATGCTACTATCCCTAAACGGTTAGCCTTGATTTTTGTTAAAATTTTTGTATCCATGTTAGTTAAAGAAATGGGGCGCCAGTTGGCTAACTCTAGCTTGTCCCCTTTCTTGAAGAGTGTGATGGTGAAGGCCTCTTGTCCTCCTGGTAGGAGGCGCGTTTCCAGAAGGCTCTGGTTAAGTGAGGCAAGCAGTAGTGTGGATATTTATTTGAAGTATTTTTTATAGAATTCATATGGAATGCCATATGGGCCTGGGCATTTCCGGTTTGGTGCACCATGGATGGCTATCCATAATTCGTTCAAAGTAATCAAATTCATTATTTCTGTGTATTGAGAAATGGTGCGGCTGTAGGTTTGGTCGAGAAATTCCGCCATTTCAGCCAGCTGAATTAGATTGGATTGGATTGGTATAACTCAAAGTAATACTTTTGTGTTTCAATTACCACTTTGGCTGGCGTATCTGCGATGGAATCATCCAATCTTTGCACCTGTGTGCAGGCCACGCTCTGGCGTGGTGTGAAATTTTTTTAAAAAAGATATGCGGTGCACTTGTCACCCTCTGTAATGTGTTTGGCCCTGTACTGAACACAAACCCGATGTTTGTTTTGCCTTTTGTGCGCGTTGAGGTGGACGACTGCCTCCACCCACTTCTGGCCCCATGCAGGGCTGTATCCTGTGGCTGGGATGTTGGATTCCAGGTGTGCCAACTCTGCCAGAGTGTGCGAGATGACGGCCAATGTGGCTTGTGAGCGTTAGGAGGAGAGGTGGCGAGAGTAGTGGATGGTATCCTCTTTAGAGGCTGCTCATGTGGAGATGGGGTCCACGCAAAACGGTGCAACAAACTCTTTTGCCAAAGTTGCTGATTCCACCCAAGTGGAAAATCCTGGTGACACAAGTTTGGGAGGGCGGAGTTTGCACCAATGTGGGGCCTTAGCCACTGTGACAGGTAGGTAGTAGGTTATCGAGACCAGCCGGTGGTTAGAGAATTCAATTTTCTTTGTTTGGAAGTGGGAAATGTGGGGTTGGAATTTCGCCGGCATAAGGATAAGGTCTATGCGGGTCATGGACCTTAATTGGCCGGCATGTTTTTGAGCAGGATAAGGCATCCATTAACCCAAGGGTGGGTGCAGTTCTGTGACCTTACGGTCCATTGGTGTGGCTGTTGTGGACAGGGGGTGATGAGAAAAATTCCCAATATTCTCATGCACAGGTTGGGGTGTAGATGTTGATGATAGCATGTGCCACATCAGCCCATGAGAAAGTGCGAGGACTCAGCCATTGAGGAAGGATTCTGACAATAAAAACTTGAAAAAAATTGTTTTTCTGAACTAGCACCCCACAGTGCTCTGAACAAAAGGATAGGGATAAGAGGAGCAAAGCATCCTCGGAACCTCATGGACAGTGGGACTCCTGGATGGCCAGGATATCCATGGGAATGCGATAAAAACTCAGTTTCCTAGCCCAGGACAGCGAGGCCTTGAGTCTGGCGATATTCAACATCCCTAAAGTGAAGGTTTCCCCCTTTGCACCTTAGGTGCAAGGGGGTGGGCACCCAGGCCCACTATCCACCTCTAGATTCCCACGGGCCTTCACAGCAGCGCGGGTGTTTGCAGCAACGCTATAAGTAGTTTTGTTGATTTTAGCAGAAAGGTTAGCGTTGGCTTTTGCCTTTGCTTTTTGTTTCCCCAACATCAAACGAATTTTTTGTGGTGCAGATGAGTTTGGTGCACCAACGATTGGGTTGAAAAAAATTTTCAGGTAGGTTGGACCCCAAGTCGGTTTCAACTGGAGCTTGGTTGCAAAGATTGGGTGAAAATGAGTCACCCATCAGATCCTCAGATTAAGTGGCCCAATCACCATGGGCTTCCCAATCTGATTAGTTGATGGATTCCTGAGTTGCTTTACGCTGCAAAGGTTTTGATGTCCTCCTGGCGTTGGGAGTGTGGGATAGCAATGGTGACTTTGGCCGCTTCCTTGGCCGTGGCCCTGCAGGCCTGCTTGGCCTTCTTCCGCTCTTGCGGGGAAATAGGTTTTACCAGTAGGTAGCAACCTTGTGCTCCCCACAGGAAAGCCTCTTTGGTGCTTAAGGTTGGTTCATAGTGCGCCTCTCCGCTGGCCATGGCTGCCAAGGAGTGCTCTTGGAATGTGATGCCTTCCTTGGTGGGGCATGCATGTGCCTTATGGCTGAACGCGTCACAGTGGGTGCAGATGGGGGGCGCGCTGTCCATGGTTACCCGGAAAGGGTGGGTGGTATGCCCTTCAATATTGATATATGTGGAGTGTGGGATCTGGGTTAGGTCCTTCGCAATCTCCTCAGTTGGGGTCAGAACTGTGATGGCTTTGCCGGTGCACAGGTGTGGCATCAGCATAAAGCATTTCATTTTGAAATATTGTATTTCGCCATATATGGTGAGACCTACTTTCAGGTGCTGCCATAAAATGGCACATTTTACCATAGTAGGCAAAAAGTCAAAATTGAGGAAAACTTTGGTTGGATTTTGTCCATCTGATGCATTTGGTTTCGATGACCCATTGCCCTTTGGGGAGGTCAATCACTATGCACACCACAGCAGCTTCATCTGCTGCCTCCTTGTTTTTGAAACTGAGGTCCAGCCAACCACATGACATGGAGTGAGGTGCGACATACACTGCAGTCGGGAAAAAATTGTGCACATCCCCACAAAATTTTTTCCCACAGAGCTGTTTGTTGGATGTCCAGAAACACATGGACTCTGTATTCCACCGATGATAGTGGTTGAGAGTGCGGCGTGTTGATGTACTGGTTACATCGCGCTTGCCAAGCGAGGAATTCTGGGGAAATAGAACTGCCAGTTTTTTATATTTTATATATTCCGCTGGTTTCTCTGGGGCGTTTTCGAACATTTGAGGCCGCGGGCCTACCACCTGCTCCTCTTACCTTACTTGACCAACTGCTCCCTGACATGGGCGCAACTAATCTCTTCTGTGAGATTATCAAACTAGAAACAGACTTGAATTGAATAAGTTGCAAAAGTGATTGCAACGAGGGAGAAAAACAAAGAGGTTGGTGTATTCTTCTAGTATTTTCTCAAAACAGTTCCATTGCCAACTGATGAGATCAAGCCTAATAGAAATGTTAATAAGAGCTACTAACAGGGTTGATTCTAGTACAAAATCTCAGAGTCTTCTTGAGTTATGGATGATGTCAATGGCCTCTACTGGGAGTAGGTAAACATAAGTGGATGGAGTATTATACCCATTGTCTTAGGTATATTAGTGAGGTTGGCCAACAGCACTAATATGGATCCAGCATAAACGTGATATAAAATTCCTAAGCATGTTAGGATCTCCTTTATAGATGGGTTATCCATGGCTCATAAATACAGAAATTGTCCTGAAGGAATATTGTTATTTACCCTGGTATCAACGATGATCTGGGACTTTAATGGTATAGTAGTCAGCTTGGGCAAGAGATGGGCATGTCCTTTTGGCCATCTACTGAAGAAGGGGGTATCCATACTTAAGAGCCCCTTATGTGATATTCAAACCTGTCAATCCAACTTTCACTTTATAAGAGGCAGGCTAGAGTTTTTACCTTCATCTTGGCGTCGCAGGGGGTCTCAAAAACCAATGGAACCCTACGTCTTAAGAGGAAATAATAACCCTTCATCATAGTGAACGATTGCAGAATAGTCATGGAGAAACTGGGTTCAAAGAGAAGGTTTTAACTCAGGTATAAATACAACAGCCAAGGAATTCAATGAAAGCTTCTTAAAGCTATTGGGCAGTGAGGAATAGGTCCCTTGGACTGAGTGCATTGTGGTCCAGCTGAGCCATATTTCAGGTAGTGATGCAAGTCAGGATCTACCTTAATATGCTTCGTTAAAATTGAACAAAATGACATTCGTGGGGAACCACTATTGACAATGGCGTAACAGGGACCTTATAAACTTAAACAGCAACTCATGTGACTAAACTCCTGAACTGAGGGGACATATTGAGAAACATAGGAGATTCATCAGAAGAATATTAAGCATATCAGATCCTTTATTGTCAACAGGTACTAATTCATCTTCTCTAAGAAAAACAACATCAAACTTATTGGAGGTTGCTAAATGTTTTTTAGGTAGTACAGGGATGTAAGCATAAATTGCTTCATCCTTCATAATGACTACCCTTTTCCCACCTCCTCAACGAGTCTCTTCCAACAAGTCTTAGTGCTATGACGGAATTTATTACAGTAGGTGCATTGAGGTTAGGAGATCTTCTGTTTCTTGATAGCGTGAACTTGAGGATGGCCGTGAGAGGCAGACACAGAGAATTTGGGACTCAGGTAGACGCAGGAATTTCATTAAGAGCTTCATTAATTTCCTGGATAAAGATAAAGTTGATCTTCCAGTAAATCATATGCAATTGGACCTCAAGATAACATCCAACGCAGAGATTACAATGTGTTTGGCGTTGGCCAATGTAATATTGTTAGTTGTCACCAGGGGTTGTGCCTGAGCATATAATTGGCTAGCGAGCTCCAAAGAACTTTCTCCTTTTTCAAAATTTAGCCAAGGACGCCTGCTTATGATTGGCTAAAGTCTGGTTACTATTGAGCTCCTAGATTAGGGTGGTACGGACTTGTTACCAAGTGTGGCATCCCTTAAAATGGAGAGTCATAATTTCTTGTTTGTGATATTCAGACAAGAGTGGATGTGCTTCACCTTCTGATGACCTGTGGCCTCCTCCATCAAGCTCTTATAAGTCTACAGGAAAGAGTCGGTGTTTGTCAGCCCTGGGGTAAATCCTACCTTGAAATAAGGATTAAAGTTAATCATAATAGAAGTGGAAAGAGTAATGATGGCAGAGACCAGAGAAGGCTCAAAAATCTTGTTTCCACATAATTGCAAGTGGCCTGATGGTTAATTGTAATCTTAGTTCTTCTAATTCCACCTGAACCTCACCCCAATGGCGATTTAGAGAGGTATCTGAGCTTTAAGGGCAACTTGCTCCTTCAAAGCTTAAATTTTTGGTACATTTGAGGAGCATCTGACTTTTATAGTCACTCAAGCAAGTTTTGAAACCTCAACAGGGTTATTTGAGCTGCGTGATTCAGCTACAGTGAGCTTTTCACATGCACTGAAATCATCCACCACGTCTTACAAAGCATTGATTGAAACTCTGGGATTGAGAGATACTCCATCTACATAGAGCTTACATTTCGAATCCACATCTCTTATTTGATCATGTAAGGCTGCGAGCGCCATTAGGACATCTTTTTTCAAGGAGTCATATGATCATTAGGGGTTGGTACCAAGGAACTGGATGGATCTTGGGGTCCGTGGGGACCTGTTCGCCTTCTGGTCCTCTGGGCTCTTCCTGTCCTTCTGGCCCCCTTGGCCCTTCAGGACCTTCAGCCCCAGAGGCTCTATTTTAGGAGGCTAACTTCTAGTAACGATGCTGGAGTAACAAAATAAAGTCCTTTATCTGATTAAGATGTTGGCTTTAGATGGACTCAAGGAGCTGTACAATTTGACAAAGCTGATCCTTAAGGTAATCTGAGAGTTCACTATTTATTTTAGCAATTTAGTTACAAGCTCACTAAACAGATAATAGTTATCCAAAATGGCTTACTGATTGTCATGAACAAAGGAGAAGGCAGCATTAAAGAATTGACAATATTTGAGTAGGCTTTTAGTGAGCTCTAGATGTCAAATTACTTCATGTGATGTAAGCCAATTATTTGTAAAATGTGGTGAAAACCTGGATGGACGAAGCTTTGGAGATAGCGTTTAGTAACTAAAACCAGTTTAACTGAGAGTGATAGAGCCAAACTATAATAAATCTCGAATTGTAAAAAACGCGTAGGAAGTTCAAAAAATGACTAGAACGGCCTCCTATAAAAAAATATCAATTAATATTTGTTGTATACTCTTGCTGATGTTCTATTATTGGATTTAGTACTTATTATGATCAACGGAATATAATGAAAATTGGAAGAGGCCTGAAATTCTAAACTTTCATGATGTAGAGGGGTTACTTTGTACTGAGATGTTTGATCCATCAAGTTATGCTTCTTGACCAGTCAGCAGGTCGGCCTTCTTGTTTGCTTATATTCTCCATTCTTATGATAGATTCTCTCATTATACATAAAGCCCAGTAGTGAGCACCATTGATGCTGGACTATCAGTTTTCTTGACTGTAAGCTAAGTTTAATAGTAGCCTTGAAGCTATTAAACTAGAGATGAGATCAATGTAGAAGAAAAGATGAGATAAATACTACTTTTTGAGTTATAAAGATTCAATATTTTTAGTGAAAGTGGGGACACGATGATGAGGTGGCCTCCATGGCTCTGTAAGATCAACATCTTTTACATCCTTAAATATTAACTTCCTATTTATATGACTTCACTGTTCTTTGTCAACAACATCTTGTAACTGCATTATGACTCACGTCCTTTGAGATTTGGGAAGTGTAGGTGCACTTAGAGAAGAAGTCTCCATTGATTCTCATGCATGAGATGCTTCCTGATTGGAAATCCCATTGCTGCCTTCAGGGACAGGAATTAAAATAAGGCTTAAAAGTCAACTTATTGGGGATTGATTTAGGAGTAGGGATCACAACTTGCTTAGATCTTGAATCCCAACAACATTTATAAACACCTGATGGAGTTGATTTAACATTCTAATAAATGGCAGCGTTTGACTTAAATTACATTTAACCTTTTTTCCTGTTTGGAAGTTGAGTTGAACTTTTAATGTTTTAATTCCCGCCCCTGGGCGAAAACTAACCTATGCAGGGAGTCAACCTCCCTGTCCCAGTCAGTGAAAAATGAACAGCCTTAGTAAAATCTTGATTGAGGCTGTTAAGGTGGTGTCAATATTTATCAGTATTTTATTTCATATTAAAAACATGACAATCTTAAAACAACAAGATTTTAGTAAGCTTTCCAATGTTGCCATTCATTTTGTCATTAAGCGTTGGTTAAATTTAACATAAGAAACTGGATCTCAGGTTAGTCGCTTCAGAAGTAATAGAACATTATCAATCAGCATGTTAATAACGCTCTGACTTATTCTTTATAAACTTTAGAAACAAGGTGTTAAAAGTTCCCCCTATAGTGAGCACCAAAAATGGTAGAACTGGAACTAAGGCGTTGAACTCCAACTTCTCAAGCTGGTTTGCACTTAAGATAATAAGGTAATTTATGAAGAAAATGACCTTAGAATTTAACACTAAAAATCTTCATTTGACTTTAGTATTATATTAATCAAACTAGCTACTTTAGTATCAAATATGATAGTGGCCCTGGGCTTACAATGTATAGTCCCATTAGTATTCTTCAATAAGCTATTGCAAAAAAGATTCTATCATATTAAAAGTCCCCTTCTGATATGATCATCCAAATTCCTCGTTCCATTGGTACAATTATTTAATAACATAATTGTCAGAAATTAACCAAATGGATTCCTCCAGATAATATCATAATCAGGGGTACCAGTTAGTCAGGCGTGATTGCCGGCTAATTATCTAGCTCAATATTTTTTAATAAAACTAAAAAATATTAGTTGTTCTAGGTTTGGCGGATTCCTAGTTCAGCGCCGCTACAAGCTCATGGATTATTATGATAATTCCCAGTTAAAAGCTGATGCATTCGTTTACAAGCATCTGACAATGATTTAGCTGAATTAATTTGAGTTCAGCAGAATCTTATCCTGACACCAACTGCCATCAAAGATGATTGTGGGATTTTCTGGCAGAAATCCAAAACTTAAATTATCAATCATCTGATTATGAATTCAATGCCTAATTTGGAGTACCGGCAACTTATGTTAAGGATGCTCAAAGTATTTATTGTAAGGGTATTTTATATACATCTGACCAGTAACTTTTTTCAAGGATGAGCCAACCTAATATTTGGTGAACAGGATGTGCGGATTGGAACAAAATACGTACCATGATTACTAATGATTGGATGTAGTTTTGGCTTAATGGCTAATGGGTTGTGATTAGGCACAGTAGCCTAGGGTATAAATAGTTGTCATTCCCTTTCAATAAAGATCTCTCTTTTTCCCGATTTTTTATCTATTTGAAGTAACAAGAGCCACTAGAGTGGATAAGAGTGGGACTGGAGATCCCCAAAGTAGGTATGGGGTGATATGCATGGAGTGGCCAATGCTGCCAGATCCCATACCTCATCCCTATGATGACCAAAAGGAACCTGGCCAAATGGCCACCAATGATGATGTGCTGATGGCCATCAGCCATGAAGTAGGTGCAGTGTGGGAGTGCCATAGCTACCCAGGATGGGGTTGGACTCACTGGGGCACACCCAAGAGGGACCCTGGGGCTAAGGCAAAGTCATTGGTCTGCTGTGTTGGTGGGCTGGACGTGGACTTGTAGGGGGTTGGTACACCAATGAAGGCAAAACAGCAAGGGGCAACCAGTCTCCATAGCGGTTGGCCTGGCACAATAGTGGATCCCAGTGTTTATATTAGCACTTTTCTGACAATAATAACACTTAAGAATTTTTAACTCAACCACATAATAATCAGAAAAGATAGAGGCGCTAAGACAATGGCCTTGGGATTTTTTACATCATAATAGCATTCAGCCTATTGTAATGAGCTAATGATATATGGAAAAAGATAATAATTATAAGCCTAATAATGATGAGTATACACTGGAACAAGGGTAAAAAGTAGATAGTAATATTATAATATGATACATGTTAAGAACCAGGCCCGCAGGGTTAGGTAAGTGATGTATTAAGGGGTGAGAGTTGAACCAGTAGAGATTAAGTTATAAACTGTAATTCATTATTAGACAAAATTGGAGCGCTGAGGTGATAAAGCCAATAGTAATCTAAGACTACCAAATGACAACTACATATAAAAGTGTAGGCGCTGGGCTGAGGTAATTTTTAGTATGTTAGTACTATAGATCAAAATTAATGGATAAAAAATAAACCCATTATTTAATATTATTTAGATATAAAAAGTAGTTAGATTGTTTTTAAGATGCTTAGTATTAGGGCGTGTGGATGAAACTTAACAATTGGAAAATGTTCAGGGCAACTGAAGACACTGACACGGTTATTAATAATTGATCAACTAATTAAAAAAGTTAAGGTAGAAATTTAAGATTGGCGAATATCTAGGAAAACCTGCTATACAGTAATGGCAACCAAAACATTGTAAAAAACAGTAATATAATTATTTTTAAGACCAATATAAAGGGGGAATCAAGTACTAAAGCATCTAGAAAATTTTCAAGAACTTCCATGAGATATTTAATATCTGATTTATTTTTCTGAAAATCTGCAGTATTCTAAAATATTTTCTTTTCTTTTCTTTTTGTACTAGTGGGGCCTAACTCAAGGAGGGGGACATCCAAGCATCTTTATTTTCATTATGCTAACAAAGGGATTATCATGATAAAAAAATTTATGATATGGTAACTCAGCGTTGATCCTAATCATCCATATTATAATGGGAAGAGAGGTTAAGGGGACAGATGTCCAGCGCTAGTTTCTTTTGGTGGCAGGTGAAGCAGATAAAATGGGGGTTGGATCGTCATCAGTATGGGGCAGAAGGTGATAGAGGTGAGATTTTTACTTGTCAATGAGGCAACGGTGTGCATTTGTTTGACGTAATGAGCAAACTGGTCTAAGAAAAAGTAATGAGTTCAGGAACACATAAAAACTGACTTGATGCACTAGCGAGTTTGAGGGTAGTTGGTATTAAAAAGTGAAGCTCTCACTACATTGATGCATGCATGGTTCATAGCAAATTTAAGATAAATACTAGATTTAACATCATTAGGAAAGTCATGGGGAAATTAAGGATGGGAATACAATTAAAAGATGGCTCCATTGCCAAATGGAGGGTTTGACGTAGTAGGGAGTTGGTGGTGGCACCAGCTGCTTCACCAGCTTTCTATGTGCAATTTTATAAATTGACAGCCGTTGCAAGGGCAGAAAAAGTCGCGTGAAGCTGAATCATGAAATTCGGGAAAAGATTCAGGCCAGTCAAAGTCAAATTTGATTTTATATGGCCGTTCTTGGTCATTGATCCATTTGATAATTTTAAACAAATTTGATTTGGCTGACGCTGGGCCAGCAAAAGGAGCTGGTTGAGTGGAAAGAGCTGATTGTCCACGCACTATAAATCATGGCAAAACTTCCAGAGCCACATTGCAAGCTGTTCAGGAATAGTTCTGGCAGAATAACTCAAATTGAGTGGCACCGTGGAAGAAGTGCTAACGGCAGATGAGGGTGGGGAGGGAGGATAGATCACAATTTGAAGAATTTTGGAAAAGCAGTAGTGGAGCTGACGCAAGAGGGAGGAGCAGCAGAATCAGCTTCAGCAGAAACCACCTGGCACTTGTGCTTTGACTGGTCAAGTTCAAAGAACAAGGGAAAGATGGCGAAGCATTTTTGATGCATGCTCAGAAGGGATGATCAGAGCGGATCTGATCACAGCATGTGATGGTATTGCAGATGGATGTCTCAATTAAAAGGCTGATTGTTGCAATAGCACGAGGTTCTTCAAGATGATCAGTTCCATTGGGAATCACTAATTTGTAGTACAGCGAAGCAACGTAAGCTTCCAAACCTTCTGTGATTTTGTGGTGGATGCGTTTGGGGGATATTATGAGCGAAATCCAGAAAGCTAGACCACCAATGTAACCTCATCTAAAGGCCAAGTTATGATGGTTGGAATAGGTGTAGTTTTATAAACTAACAGCAGCTGTGCTGCCACCATAGCGTGGGCTTCACTAGAGAAACAAATGTCAAAGTACCCCTCAAAGAGGCGGCTATCTATAAAACTGGTAGGCTTATACACCGCTGTGGACATCTCAATAATGACAGCACTTTTGTATGGAAGGATACATACTTAACCCAAAGGCCAAAATGCAGGTTGCTCTAAGGGAGCACCAGAGGGCTTCAAAGCGCTTCCTGGAGCGCGCAAGATGATGGGCTAGGTCCTGAGGTGGGATGTAGTGATCAGAAGCGTTTGGGTGGATAGCTGGGATAGCCCAGGCACATTTTGGTAGCAGCCAATAAATGTCAGGAGGTGGCGCACCACCGCCCTATGCAGGGGCAGCAGGTGTCAATCACATTGATATAGTCTTGAGGTGACATGAGCAAAAAGGTTAATTGAGCATAAAAATTTTTTAGATTTTCAATCTGATCAAATGAGCGTTCAAATCAAAATCTTACAATCTTTTTGAAGTAGAGATATTAAATAGAATAGATTGGTTTTGGACCCCTACAGCAGTGATTGTTGTTTCTTTAAATCAGGTTGAACCCAGACATCATAAGTGATTAGTTTTCAGAAGAAAGTTAAATTCCCATCAACGCCAGCTTCAAGATCTTGGCATAGGTGGTAAAGGGTTGTAATATTGATTATATACCAAATTCACCACATTACCCTGATCAACTTTGACAATTGAATGTTCGTTTCTCTCTTTATAAATGACCTTTTGTAAGTTCCTGATCAATTTTATGCTAATTTGTTGGCTCTTCCACCTGGCTTGTAATGGTAAAAAATATACACCTTTTAGGAAGGCATGTAGGGGGACATGTTTGTTGTTAAACTGATTTATCTTTTTAGAGGTAGTAGCAGACAAATTTTTTGAGGCAAGTTCAATAACCAAAAGATATTTTTATGATGAAACTAACCAATAAAGTTGTCTGTATAAGGCAGGGGGTAACTATACTTTTGAGTGAGGATATTTTTCAGGCGATAGTCCATGACAACTCATAAACTCCCTCCTTTTTGTAATTTACCAGCAGAGGGGAAGCCCAAGGGCTCTTATATGGTACAAGTATTCCAGCCTCTAATAGTTTCTTTAACTCAAGAGTGACTTAGGCCTCATCTAATTTGGAAATCCAATAAGCTTAAGCTTTCAAAAGGGATGATCTTTGGTTTTCAATTAATGGATTACTCCAGATATCTTTCATAATCTCCAGATCCTTTAAAAAATATATATTTATATTATTTAAGAAAGGAAATCTACATCTAGTTGTTCTTTGGCTGTAAGGGTGTCCCCAATTTTACTAACAACTATGGAAAATTTAGTAGGCGGGTTAATACCTAAATAATGTAGAGTGTCAAAACAGGTCACATCCATAACGTGTTTGATAGGACATGATTCTACATATGCAATGACCGCATGTCATGGGACTTAAATATTTTGATTTTTAATTACCCAATAAAATATGAAATGATTGTTTCATAAGCAGTAACAAATATCCTGGAGCAAGTCAAAGCCTAATAGAAAGATGGGTTATTAATATTTTGAGAACATGAATATGGGGAATTTGAATTTTAAGTTGGGATTACACCATGACTTGGGAACATGGAGTTATAATAAAGGAACGGGGAATAAAGAGCTATTCCATCATTGGCATCCACAGCGCTGGAAAGTTTAGGTTTAAAACCTAGAAGTTGTAATCTATGCAACAGATAGAGGTAGGTAATAAATGATGAAAAAACGCTTCTTTAGGGCCCCTTATCTTTGGACAGGAGATTGAATAACAGTGGTACTCAATATTGCAGAAAAGAAAGATATTTTCGTATGATTGATTATAAAATTAAATGCTCTCATTAGTTGGATTCTAAAAAATATTCTTTATCACTGTTTTCTAAGGCTATAGCAGGGGCAGTAATCAGGAGCTGCACAAATTTAAGAAGCAAGGCATAGTATGCTTCAATAGCTTTAGTGGGCTGAGCTCCTGTTGTTCCATATTTAGCCTCATGGATTAAATAAGGAACCATTTTGATTGTAAAAAAGTTAAAAGATATAATATTAACAGGAGACCAATGTCTACTATGGCTGCAACTTAAACTTTATAAACTACTTCATCTACTCATACAGCAGAAAACTCAAATTGTAAATAAATTGTTAGATGGTAGTCAGAAGGTCTTACCATAGAGACTAGCAGAGGTTTTTTCTTGCCAAACTTTGGGTTTTTTCTTATGTAAAAGTTTTATTTGTTGAATAATGATTTATTCTAGTGAAGATAAATGTAGGAATTAGTTTTGATAGCTGGCCAATATAAGGATAAGAAGGTTTTAGATCTACTTTGCCTTAAATATAATGAGGTACATTGATTTCATTTGGGGCACATAATACAAAGCATTCAGAAGTACTAAGAATGAACTGGTAATTTGAGGCACTCAGGTTTCGTTAGCAGAGCGAGACTCTTTCCCAAAACTGACTGATCTTTGCTGCAATATTATGAGGGCGTTGATTGCAGTTATCCACAGTAAGGTTGGTCCACTTAAAATAAATACAGAACAGGCTGGGACAGGAGACTTGAAGCGAGTTGCAGCTAATACTTTGGGCCAAGCTTTGGAGTACAACAAATAGGCGCAGCAGTCTTAAAGAACTTGGGAGGAACCAACATAAGTGCTTTACTAATATGTAACAGTAAAGTATGGTTGTTCTTTACTGCCTTAAGGTATAACTGAATACTTGGAATGGTTTTTCTCTCTGAGAAGGCAGATGTAATGGCATCATTCAAGGCAAGTTTAATTTCCACAACTAAAGCTTGGGAATTGAGGCAGAACCTTAGGGTGAACTTGGTGATAAATTCTCCCCAATTGAGGCTGCTCCATATGAGCTTTTGTTTTTGGTTTTTTCAGAGTTAGATCACCTCACTTTTCCATGAGTAGTTCAGTCTTAGGTTTGACACAGGGGCTGCACTTTATTATATGGGGAACCATGATATTCTAAGCAACTCAGCTGAGGAATTTGGGTAAGTGTTTGAGTTTTTGTTTGGTTGCCATCTACATTGCACTCTAATAAAAGTATAAGAAAAACATAAATCTTATTTGGTATATATTTCTACTATGATAGGGTTTTAATGAGCTGCATAGAGGGGCTGGAGGGTGTACAACATGAATATACTGGAGGTATGCATTCAGCTTGGGAAAAATTGGCATTTATTGAGTATTCATGTGGGTGTATGGCATCTACTTGACTATGAAAGATGTTCACATTGTTGATAACCAGGCCAATTCGCTCATGAGGAGCATAAAGGGAAGTTTTAAAGTTGAAGAGTTGGGCTAACTCTTTATCTTTGTCTTTAAATAAAAGGTTTTTTGAAGCCCAAGCAAGTGCTGTTTGATGGTTAGAAGCTTTCTTCTCTAACCTTTATACTAAGAATAGTAGTGAAGCCAAGGTTTTGAGTTGACCATAGTGGGCAGCTAGAGAGACTTCTGCATATAAGGGCACCTGTGAGGTGGGTATATATAACTCTCCCAAAAAACCCATACCTATAAGCAAGGCCACGCACCAAATATGGTGCCCCAAACCCTAGTGCTTATAAAAAATATACAGGATACTGCTATAAGCAGGTAAACATTGAAGACAACAAAAAGTATCATATATAAAGAAATATATACATAAAACTATGGTTCTTTATTGTAATCTAAACAACTAACAGAGAGGTTGGTCGTGGAGAAACTAATTTATGAAAAATTGGAGTTTTGGCCCCAATACATCTGTTGGGTTTAGAAACGACTCTAGCCATTAGAACGAGTTCCCCACTAATAGTCTTATTGTATCTCTAGTAAGCACAAACTCAAAATTTTGAAATTAACTGAACGTCCCCAGTATTTATAATACTATATTTTGTAAACAAATATAAGCACCATTTTGGAATCAATTGTAAAGAATCATCATCATTTAAAATATAACAGGTAATCCTTAATCTCATTGCCATAACATCTGGGCCCCCATCACGCGATTCCAGGGGTGAACTAAGTCCTGTTTGTCCCTAACCCAACGTTTACCTACAGTAAATCCAAGGTCAGGATGGAATGCCAACTTGATCCCTCTGGCCTGGTCTTTCTCCTTGTTATCCTTGTGATCCAATACAATAATCATGTTTTTTAACCATGACAGCACCCCAATTTGGTGAGATACTTCCTTGAGCGACACGTCCTTTCTGGGTAATGAGTAGTTGTACTTGCTGTAGCAACAAATTAAATTTATCTTATAGGATCCCCAAACTATTACTAAGCCCAGAAGGGCCAGGGGGCTCGAGTTGACCTGGCATTCCAGGGCGTCCAGGTGATCCAGGGTTTATAGGAAGTCTGGGCTGCCCAGATAATCAAGTCTTCTGGGAGGCCCAGGCTCACCTGGCATCCCAGGAGGACCAGAAAAATGAGTAAACCTTTGGGCTTCCAAAATTTCATAAACTAACTCCTTAAGATAAATAAAGCGATCTTCCACAAAAGCTCACAAGGAGTCAATTTAAATTTACTTCTGTGGTATAGATTCTATCTGGTGTTAAGGAAAATTTCAGATCGCTAAAACAGTTGGAGAGTTTGGAATGGACAAATTTCATCAAAGTTTCATTGGGGCATATTTTCAGTGCTAGCATGTCAGTTATGAGTATCCAATTCTCCTAAATTTCGCTCCTGTTCTCATCACTAAAGAAGAATCAGAGTAGTAAAACTAGATATGGTGAGTATGCATAGTTTTTCAATAGCTGAGATATGAGAGTAATTTTTGGCGATGGGATCTGGCTAATTAAAATAGATGGTAAATTGTTAGATGGACATATTGCACAGGTAGATCTCAGAAAAACATACTTTAACCTGTTCACCATTAAGAGTTTCACTAGTTATAGACTCATCATTGGGGTCAGTAAAGCAAGTGTTTGTCTTTAATTTGCTCTTCCACTTGGAAAAAAGGCCCCAGTTATTATTAGTTGGAGGAATTTAAGAAGTCCAAGAATTGTATTTGATAGTATTCCATGGAAGGGTTGGTGAGGTCCACCTCCATAGATGCGGTTAAAGTAAAAATATGTGACGTAACAGGTTCCATACATGAATGTTAACAACTCAATCACTGAGGCTGGCGATTTAATGTTAAGAAGAGGTATCTGTAGGCTCACTATTTTTATTCAACTGAGGCAAGACTACCTGGGGACGGGTATTACCAATGCTCCAATGACCTAAAACTTAAGATTAAAAATAAAGTTGAAATAAGATAGATGTATCTGCTCAAACCGACTCAAAATTCAAACAAAACACACCAACCAAGTCAGAAATGGAAACCACTATCCATCCATGGCGGTGGGTGAAGGAGAATCGGGAGGCTCTTCTTCCTCATCTGTTGTGGACATGTAGTGGCACAAAGCTGATGGCAATGGTGTGGGCGCATCATGGAAATGGGGGTTGAGATAACAAAAGGGTGCTTGCAACTTAATGTGTGCGATGATTAGTGAGGAAATATAGTCTGTAAGTGCTTTTTTCGACTTAAGGCGTACTTTAGGTAGGGCGGCGATGGTTTCAAGGTTGTTGCGGGTAATTCAGGTCTTTGTGCCAAACTTTGTGACCACTGCAACTTTTTGAACTGTTAGATTGCTGCATGATAGTATCTGAGATGGTCTTTTTTCTGTTTTGGAAGCATGGCACCAGGTAGGATAGGAGGTGGCAGGCCAGTAGCCAGTACTGCACTGATTTTACAACGGCTTTACAGGTTGGGTGAAATTTGGGGGAGGCAACTGCCTCTTCAGCTAGTTGGTGGTCACTTTTATATGGGGTGGCATCAGGGCGAGGTGCATAATGGCGCTTTGGGAACTGGGCCGCAGAATCAGTATTGAGGTATATTTCAAATGGAGGGGGCCCAGCCCATTTGGATTCAGGGATATGCTCACCCAATTCACCAACCTCAACCAAATAATCCGTTGATTTTGGTTGAATTTGATTGGGTTATTTGCATATGGGTTATCTGTTGCATTTGGCTGGGAGGATGGTTTAGAACTTTTTAGTCTATTCTGGCTCCTGATTGGTGGGTTCAGGAGAAGAGGTTCGTTATGGTAATTTTTGATTTGTTAATTCAGTGGTTGATGTGGCTACCACTTTTCAGGGAGGGGGGAAGGGTAGTGCACCATTCAAAAAATGTTATCAGATCAGCTATGGTGTCATCATGCATAGAGTTGGGTGTGGATGCCATGGCTCATGAGATGGTGGGGCAGAGCCATTTCAAATGGTCCAGTTCAAAACAGTTAGGGAAAATTGTACGCCCTTCATCCACTAGAGCTTAGAATGGTAGTCCAGGGCAGAGGTGATAATGGTGTGAGTGGAGATTGAGAGAATTATTTCTGTTGATACTGAATTCATAGTTGTGTATGTGCGGGGGCCTTCAAGGCAAGTGACTCCATTGGGAACCATAAATTGTATCATGGGATTGAAACCATATTTCAATAATCTAGTGATAATTTTATTCTTTAAAATTTTGGGTAATAGGTGGGTGGGGAGACCCGCAAACTAAACCACAAGAGTGGTATTGGTGAGCAAACTGGGTACAAGTAGTTGGGAGGGGGGTTGTCATGTGCACATGGCATCATAGTGGGGATCAACCCCAAAGATAAGGCTGGGCGCCAGGAGGCCCAGAAGATGAGGCTACAGGCCCTCCCTGACCTGAGGCACACCCTAGACCAACGCTGGATATGGGAAAGATATGCTCAGGTTAGTACTAGTGGGGTGCCAAAGGCCCAGCCCCTCACATTGGCCCAAGCATTAAAAAGGATGGTCTGCCAAATTAATGCAAATGGTTCCATTCAGTTTGTCAAGGAACGGGGTTTTGAAACCAGTTCCATTAATGAAACAACGCGTTTGGGTCAAATCCAACTTCAATCAATAACTCAAGTGAAGTTGGTTTTGGCTTATTTAACAAATTCAGATGGGAGCATTGCCCTATTGGTGGGTCAGTGCTTGGGTCCACTGCAGAAAACCCTGTTTTCCCCCGTCAATGCTTAAATGTGTTTTCTCTGACCAACATTCCTTGTTAGTTGACTTCCTAAATAAAATATTTCCTTATTTTTCCCATTTTATTAAAAATGTTATTATGTATGATCCTATGCGTGGACCCCTTCATGGAGGTCTCACGCCTCATTAACCAATCCATTTTGAACACAATCAGATTTTCCACACATGCACTGTTGGTTTGCCCTGGTACCCTCCAACCTGGGCCGTTTACCCCTTCACTACTTGTGCACCGCGTTGTGTTTGGATGGTTCCTAATCACATTACTTGGTTTTAGTTATTATTGTTCCAGCCCCCTCTGCTGCACGCTAGTAACTTTAGTACTAATGGCTAGTTTCCATGCGTTGGCTCTGTGCACCAAGCACCACCACTCTGGAAACAGGAGAGTTATAGACACTCTCCTTACAGGGGTGCCCTGGAACACCAGGGAGATGGTAGCTGCTACTGCAGCATCAGCTTCATTTGAGAAGCCAAGATCATAATACCCCGTTAAGGGGCGGAAGTTGATGAAGCCTACAGGCTGCATAACAGCCTGGAATAATTTGATAATGGCTTTATCTTAGTAGGGGAACAATTTACCATACTTAACCTGAAGGCTAAATCACATTGTTAATTCTTGGTGTTTGAGCTCGATTCCACCAAGTTGGTTTTGCATAGGGTATGAGCCACTGAGCAACCAAATTGTATAATATGAGGATTGCCAATTTATGATAATACTTAATAAAATATGTATGGAGCTATCGCCCTTTATTTTGACCTTTATTTTAATAT
>JAKSZP010004550.1:0-51876 GCA_022478985.1 Massospora cicadina
GAGTTCATAGCGGGACGAGCTTAAATCATTATAGATGGCTATCGTTTTTACATAATTTGACCAATAAACTCATCTAACTTTGATAAAATAAAATCTTTTACATAATGATCGATAAATTTACATAGATTGACTAATAAAAGCAACTAAATCAATAAAATGAATTACTGTAGATGGCAATCAGTAAATTCAGCATATGTTGACCAATAAAATCATTTAAATTTGATAAAATGAATTGTTATTATATTTTTTATAAGATATCATATATAACAGACATACAATAATGTTTAATTTTATAGAGAAATAGTTAGGGGCAAAAACAATATATAGAGATAATAATATTTAATAAAAGTAGGAAAAAGAGCCACTTTTAAAAATACACCAATTTTTTGAGGGGAAAAGAGCTGGGGGTAAAGATTTTTGAGGGGAAAAAAACCTTCTTGAAAAAAAATTTTGAGAAAAAAAGAACCTCCTTTAAAAAAAGCTCTAAAAAGTATGAAATAATCGAGAAATTAAGCCTACTCAATAAAACCCTTCTTTGAAGTCGGCACCATATTTTAACAGATCTAATAGTTATTTATAATTTATATACTCAGTACTATTTATTCTAAGTTGCTTATAGTTTACGCTTGGATACAATCCAGACATAAGATATAATTTGTATTTATGAGCAAAATTCTATAATTCAGTCTAAAATATGGTGCCGACTTCAAAGAAGGGTTTTATTGAGTAGGCTTAATTTCTCGATTATTTCATACTTTTTAGAGCTTTTTTTAAAGGAGGTTCCTTTTTCCTAAAAAAATTTTTTCAACGAAAATATTAATTTTAAGTATCTACTTATTTTTTGTCATTAGAGGGAAAAATAATCTTTAAAATGGCGTATCAAAATTAATTTTGATACAGTATTAAGGGAGATATTTCATACTTACAAAAAAAACACATTTGAGAAATGATATATAGAGATGTTTCGGGTAGCAGTTTGGTATTATTTGATTGATTTTATAAGTTTATTTTATTTGGTCGAGTGATTGATGGCTTTTGGTCGAATCAATAGGACACAGTTTAGCTTTGAGGGGTGATTAGTTATTGGTTGATTTGATAAGTTCAATTAGTTTTGGCAGAGTGGTTGGTGGTTTTTGGTTGATTCGATTGAGCAATTAGATTTGGCTGAGTGGTTATTGTTTATCTATAATATAAAATCTAAATTGATAAATTTGAATATCTGAAATTCTACAGACACCTTAGCGAAGCATGGGTAATGAATGCCAATAGTTTTCTAACACTTTAAAAGTATAAATTGGCTAACCAGAATGGTATAGTTGGGAACTTTGCCAGTGACTAATATACTTCATATGAAATGCCTTAACCCCTACTCTCAGATAAATTGATGCTTTGGTTAGTGTCAGACTAATGCTAGTATACCATATTGGACTGGCATTAGATGAAACCTTAGGTTTTATTAATATCTCAGTTGGATATCCAATTTAGAAACTTCAACCAATGGGAAGTTTTTAATTAGATCTTTTCATAAATTTAGTGCTGATGAGTTAAGGTTCCACCTACAGATGGGTTGCTCAAAGGATTAAAAGTGAACACGTGTGATATATTTAATTAAGCTATGGTGGCGGGTGGCAATAGGCCATAAACCTCAGATATCATAACCTAGAGGTCTAAACCTAAGATAACGTAATTTGGTGATTTGAATTGAAGTTTGTACCTTGTTAAACAAATTTAAAGTTAGCGGTTAAGGGACTGAATGATGGATTCAGCTGATGCTCCAAAACAAGCTGCAAGCCACTTACTACCCTCGGAAGCTGGGGAAGTAGATTTTGCAGCATCCACGAGGTTAGCTGATTTAACCCCACCAGTTCCAAACTTCAGTACTCTCTTGACTTATGGGCACGAAGGTATTTACAAGTTCCAACCTATTAAAGTTTCCAGTTGGCAAAGGTTTTTAACCGGCATCGAGCGTTGAACCCAACCACCACTTTTTGGCTTAGTTTGGACCCTTTATTAGCAGGGGATTGGTTTTATCTCTCTTAATCACCTTCGTTCAGCTTATCGTTTGGGTTTTCAAATTTGTTTCAGTTTGGTCAAGTTACAGAACTTTATTCGACGGCGTTACTTTGAAGCTTCGCTTTGAAGTTTGGGTTACCGACTTTTCCACCCACCTTTTTCTAGTACTCCCCCTTTCTCGTTTTTATTACCGGGGGAATCTGTTTTTAACGTTAACCTGCTAGACATTATTTATAGTGAATTATATTTGGGGTTAGTTTCTAGCTGAGGATGGATCGGGGTTTTGATGATTATCGGTTCGGGTTTACCCTTTCCTACCGAAAGGTCTGGACGGGTACGGTTTGCGGGTGGGAGACGTACCCGGCGTTAGTTTTTAGGCAAACGAGGGTTTCGGCGGCGCCAAACTTTTGGCGGTTGGGAACTTAAAAGCCATTCGCAGCGCCAAACCGTTAAGCGGTTAATCTGCTAAATTGTGTTATGGCATGGCTTTATATCCGCCACATGTTTATTTCGGTGCGGGGGTTCTTTTACACCGTTTCATCGATGTGTGCGGGGATAGGGTTACGCTAATCGATTTCTTAAAAGGCGATGACGCTCTCCTTAACTTCCAGATGCTCGAGGCGCTCCGAAAAGGTATCGATCAGCTCCGGCGGGCAATAATCTCTTAACAGGCGACGAGCACCAGGTTGAAACCCTACTGGCCCACTGGGGGAAACTTCAAAGGGCCAACGCGACCACCCCGCTTCACCTCGCGGCGACGTGCGCCAGCTCCAAAATGAACCGGTTTCTGATTTCCCGGCTCGACCCAAGTTACGTTAACGTTCAGGATTCTGGGGGGAATACCCCCTCCACCTGGCGACCCGGAGCGGGCGGGCCGATATCGTCATGATGTTACTCAACACCCGTAACATCGACCCCACGTTAACAAACGCGGCGGGAAAGGCGGCTGAGGAAATCGCGAAGACGCCTGAGCTCCAAGCGGCCTTCCAAGGTAACCATCAGCTAAATTGCGAATTGAGTTGTAAGCCAACCGCCAGGCGTTTATCGCCGAAAGGACGCAATTCTTAAACCACCACCTGGCCCAGCCCACCCCAGCCAACGTTCAAGCCATCGCCAGGTTTTTTGCGGAAGACCCCCGCGCCAACCTTTTGGATATCAACTACCGTCATCCAACCCATGGGTTGACCTGCTTGCACCAGGCAGCGGTGCTGGGCGATGAAGAGTTGGTGTCGCAGCTGCTGCGGCTCGGGGCGAACGTGTTCTCACGCGACAAACGCGGGCTTGCACCCATCGACGTGGCCAAAGCGGAGGGGGTTCTTATTCTGCTTAAACAATTAACCCCTAGCTCGGTGGTGGCGGTGGATCCCGATAGGCTCCCACGCCTCGAAGGCCAGCTTAAAAAGTGGACCAATTACGCTGGTGGCTATAAGGTCCGTTGGCTGGTCCTCGAGGGTGGCTTTCTGTCCTACTACCGCAGCCAAGAGGACACTGCCAACGCGTGCCGCGGGTCCCTCAACTTGGCCCACGCCAAGCTGTGGATCGACGCCAGCGACCCGCAGAAGTTTGAGGTCACCGGCAAGGACCAAACCAAGTTCCATCTGCGGGCTGCCATGCTGGATGAGGCCAAAATGTGGATTGTGGCCATTACCCAGACCAAGCAGTATCTTCAGCGCTACCAAGCAAGCCCCGAAATGTCGGTTGCGGTTGGCGCAACCATAAATTCCCCCTGGGCCCGCATTCAGTCGAGAATGGTCGCTCACGCACCAATTCCGTCGATAGCCTGGAGCTGCTGCCGTCGCAGGAGAGCCTTGTGATGGCCCTCAACTCTACCCTTACGCAATTTGATCTTCAGGAGCGGCTCCTCGATAAGCTAGCGAGCGGCCAACCTTCAGCTGACACGGCACTCGTCAGCACGCTGAAGCGGTGTCTCGCGTCAACGCGCAGTTTGCACCAGGACGCCTGCAAGATGCTCGAGCAACGCGAAGCCTACTGGCGCAGCCGTTTTGAGCGCGAGGCAGCTCAAAACCGTATGTGGACTGAGAGCCTGCAGCATTTGGCGGCGGAGCACCACGCGATGCGCGAGTGGGTCCAGGAGCATCAGGATTCCCCCTGCCCTACGCCTCGCCGGGAGGTTGCTTCGCCCTCGGTTGAAGATGAAGGTGACGTGTTTTTTGATTTCGACGAGGAGGACCCCTCGGACTTGCTAGACATCGGCTCCGCCGGCCATCAAGGGGGTCCTGGGCCTGAAGCTACGTCGGAAGAGCTGATCAACATCCTTGGCGAGGAGGTTCGGAGGGTCCCCATCCGTCAATCCTTTGTGGGGTACCCTGCCGACGGGGGGTTTCGCACCTGCCTGCCTAAATTTCAGCCTGGATCCAAGCCACCCGCGATCTCGCTGTGGTCGGTGCTGAAGAATGCCATCGGCAAAGATCTGACCCGGATCACACTTCCGGTCCATTTCAACGAGCCGAGCTCCATGCTCCAGCGCATGGCGGAGGACATGGAGTATTCCAAGCTGCTGGATCTGGCATCTCGCCAAACGGGAGTTGCGGAACGCCTCCTCTGGGTTACGGCTTTCGCCATGTCGAACTACTCGTCCACCGCCGGCCGCGTGGCGAAACCTTTTAACCCACTTTTGGTAGGCTGACAGGTGGGCTGGCGCTAACGTTGTAGGGGGAGACTTTTGAGTACGCCCGTCCTGACAGGGGGTTTCGATACATCTCCGAGCAGGTCAGCCATCACCCGCCGGTGAGTGCCTGCTTCTGTGAGTCCTCCAACTACGTCTTCTTTGGCGAGGTGGATGTCAAATCCAACTTCTGGGGCAAATCTTATGAGCTTTTGCCCCAGGGCGTGTCCCACGTGCTGCTCTTTCTAGAGGGTGGGCGAGTGGAGCACTACAGCTGGAAGAAGGTCACCACCGCCGTCACCAACCTCATCGTCGGTAACCCTACCATCGAGCATTACGGCGACATGGTCGTCAAAAACCACGCCACGGGCGACGTGGGCCGTCTTACCTTCAAACCCAACCGCTGGCTCAGCAGCGAGCGGAATGTGCTAGAGGGCGAGGTTTCCGTTGGGGGCGAACCCGCCTGGGAGCTCAGTGGCGCGTGGGACGACCACCTCAGTGCCAAAAGGGTGGGGAGGTGGTCTGTTGGCACCGAGGTTGCCGACGAAGACCCCCTCGGCACATCCCTGCCTAAATTTCTCCATAATCCCTCCTCCTGCAACGCCCTCAAGCTCTGGAAGCGGGCCCCGCCACCCGCCGAGCCCTTGCCGTTCAAACTTACGCCGTTTGCTCTGACCCTGAATCATTTGCCGCCGGAGCTGGAACTCCACCTGCCCCCTACGGATTGCCGGCGCCGGCCAGACCAACGCGCAATGGAAGATGGATTGTACGACCAGGCCAGTCAGAAGAAGTGCCGTCTCGAAGAGAAGCAACGCGAAGTTCGTAAAGCCAAAGAGGCCCAACTCCAAAAGGCCTTGTCTGAAACGCCCGAGAAGGACCACGCCCAGATCAGGAAAACGTTTGAACATCGCCCCCAGTGGTTTGAAAGGGCGGTTGACCCGGACACTGGAGAGGGCTATTGGCGGTTTACGCACAAGTACTGGAAGGATCGCCTACAAGCCTTGGAGCTGGGCGAGGCGTCTCCCAAGCCATGGGGGCAGGTCCCCATCATCTTTTAGCAGATTGGATTGCTTAAGCGCTTGCCCTTGGGTTTGGGTCGCGCTTGAGCGTCGTTGTGACCCTTGTTGTGTTTTGGCGCCCAACCCTTCCCACTTCGGGTGGATGGCTTTGTTCAAAAATCAGGACGATCCGCCCTAGTCCCCTCCACTGCCAACCCTCCGTTATAAAGCCTTTTACCTTTATCGCAACGGTTTATCGACCCTCAGGCGGCGCTTTAGCTCGGTGAAACCTCGGCGTCATTTTCCAGCTGCGCATCCCAACAATAATTTTAGTTATTTAGACCCGGGGTTCCCAAACTTATTTCACCGGCGGCCCCCTTCTCAACGCATCATTTCACCGACGGGCCCTCAATTGAAATAACTACATAATGGCATAATTATAAAGTTTAACCTCGATGTCTTGAGTGGTGAATGGTGGCGTAGAAATGAAATATAAATATATTGTTTTGATATTTAAAGTATGATAAATTAAAATTATTTTTAAAAAAGCGGTTTCCCAAAGTGGTCCATACGGACCCCCGAATTAATTTTATCTTACCACGGACCCCCTCGGCATTTCCATGGTCCCCTGGGGGTCGGTACGGACCACTTTGGGGACCACAGCTATAAACACTTTAGGGTAACGGCAATGTGGAACGATTAGAGGAAACTGATTTTGTTTATTAACATGTTTTTTGATAGATACATCGTATGGAAAGTCGATAATGCAGTTGAGACCATTAAATAACATGGTTGTCATTATAATCAACTTCAAAGGTATGAAAGTGATTAAAAAGCTAGCCCTAGATGTCTAAAAAGACGCAGCTTTTACATTATATAAAATTATTTCTACTAAGCGCAGATAAGCAAGAGCCATCAACACTTTAATATAAACTTATAAGCTAATTAGGTATACTTTACTAAGCATAATATAAACATCTAGCTTTCAGGTTGTAAGAGGACAAAAGATTTATCGCTAATTAAATTTCTAAAAATATACTCTCTAAACTAACGTCGGTAAATCTATAAGTTTACCAACAACTTATCCCTAAATAATTATCTATAAGGTGAGGTGATATAGTTGACGGTATCCAATCATTGTAACACACCATGTTAGGGTTGCATACAATTAAACTATCAAATCTCAGTTATCTTAATACGGTTGCTCAAGTCCAGTCAAATGTCAAAAAGAAACATGGATGGGTGGTGATTAGATATGATTGGTAAGATCTTTAACACAGTACTAACATGCTATATGATATTAGTTTTGGATGAGGTTTGCAACATCAAGTGCTGCATCTATGTTGATTAAACCTTTTTAATAAGAAACACATGTTAAAGCTATAGCTTACTATCTAATAAACAACTTTTTATAGTTGATACTACTAGTTTGCAATAACCTAAACTAATCTTTAAGGGTTGATGTTACCAAACTATATCTAATCAGCTATAAAATTAAGATCAAGTATATAAACTAAAAGATGTGGAAATGGTGAATAAAATAACTAATGATGGTAGCATTTTGAATAAGCTAAAGTGTCAGTGATTTTGTAAAACTTTATAGTAAACATATATACCCTGCTGAGCTGAAACAGAGCATTTAGATTCTAATATAATTGTTTATCACTTCTAATTTGTCATATGCAACCAAAGATCATTAGCTAATGGATCTGTTTTTATAACTTACTAGATTACCACAGACATAAAAATGTCAGATTATAGACAATTCTATGATAAACTGTATTTGATAGTAACTACATGATGTAAAGATCTTAATTCTAGACAATTGCGTAGCATTAGTTAAAAACTAGTAAGCCCTTATAGACTCTCAATATTGGAACTCTGTAGTGTTATGTTTATATAACACAAAAGAACAAAATTCTTGTTGCATTGATAAAACCACTTGTTTATCTATTCAAGGCAAGCCAACCAAGGGATGGATATTACCAAAAGAAAGAAAGCATTGACATGAAACCTGATCAGGGTTATCTTTGGTGAAGAAAATTTTTCACCTTCAGATTGGGACTCAGATTTTTCTGGTTACATCATGGGTAAGGTTTTGTGTTATTAACCCTACTAACTGCAAATAGCTTCCTTCAGCTGGCACCCCAATCAATGTGCAAAGGGCAGGAATCAAACCTCCAACCTTCAAGTTGGTAGCTGTATGCCCTAACAACTCTCCATTTACCTACAATAAAGAATTATTCTTAACTAATTTAGGTGTACTGATTTTATATCTGAAGTTGGTTTTTCTCTGCAAGCTACTTTTTTGCAATTTGTTTTAACAATTTTTTGTGTTAACAAATTTTTTGAATTTTTTACATTTATCTCAACTTACAGATGCGATATATTATTTTTTTAATACTAGATGGTCAGATGTAATATATTATCATGATCACCCTTGTGGTGACAATATAAGTCATTTATACACAAAAACATGCAATGATGTATAATTGTGCATATAGTTTTATCTTGTAAAGGAATAAAATCAATTATTATGAGTATAATATGGCATAAAACACTATTAAACACAAATGTATAATTTTACTAACTATAGCATTGATATGCACATACAGATAGAAGATGTTAATTAATTAGTGCAGAAATATGATATAGAGGGCATGCAAAACTCATTAAGGTATGAATTTATACTTGTAATTCTTGCATTTATGAACTTGATCAGGATGGTCTCATTTGATGCTCCAGCAGTAGTCTGCCATCATATGCATGTCCCATTGTACTTGATAATGCTCTTTCATTGTCTTCAGGTCTTGATGGAAGCATTCTCCCTGCTCATTGCTGACATCCCCAAGGTTTTCAGAAAATTGATTAAGATGCTATTCAGGAGGTGTATCTTAATACTCATATTGCATCTAAGAGCACAAAATACCTTTAGCATCCTTTGAACCAGAAGTACATAGTTATCTGCCATCTTGTTATAAGGAAGTTGTTAACTTTCTACAAAAGATATCCATGCAGCTCTCACCTTTTGATTCATCTTTTTAAAATATTTCTTATTACATATAAAGGATCAGATGTGAGGACCATCAAATGCACCTGCTTATATTTTGTCAAATGACAGACCAGAAAAAGCAGAAACAATGTGTTAAAACATTTATATTTGTTATTTTAGAACCTTTATAAATTGCTTTATCAAGCCAAGCTTGATATGAAGCAGGGGAAGATGATTTTGTCTCAGCTGTTACCCTTTAAATATACTCAATCTATGAGGAGTAGTACTAATAGTAGTTGTTGTTGTCCACTAACTTCAGTGCAAAAAAATTTGTAACAATAATGGAGATAAGATTGTATGAAAACTAGAACATTTAGCATAAAAACCAAAATTTGCAATAGTGTTTAAAGCTTATATTTCAAAAAAACTAGAGCATGCACAGGAAAACTGATTTTGTATTTGATATTGACAATACCAAAATATCTAAAACAGGTAAAAAATCTCAAGCAACTGGCAAATCTTTTTTGCTTCCCTGCGTAATAGGTGAGTTTAAGAGTGTGAAGACATAATTAGTGATTATTGGTCCTAATGGATAAGATCTGGTTTTAGTGCACAAGCAAAACTTTATATATGCAAAAAGATAATATAAACATTCTATCATATATATAATAGATGATCAAAATTTCTAAATTTGGTATATAATTTATTTATAATTAATTTTAGGATGCTCTAATGATCACCATCTGCATATAACATATAGCTTTAGATTTTTAAGTAGTACTTTTTTTATAAAAATATGTTTATGTTCAGAAATAAGATGCTTCTCTTTTCAATTATGGAACAAAATGATAATAACCTTCACTATGTTTTCTATAAAAATGTTAAATATCAAACTTCCAGCTATATATTTAAACTGTATGATAATTGTATTACTGGAGGACATTATATTGATCACCACAGATCTGATGTAACAACACATAATTAATATAGATAGCAAAATATTTGAATTTGATCTGACAACTTAGCTTTCCAGTTTCTATTTAATACATAAAAAATTAAAAAATCTTTACAAGATAGAACTAGTTAATATAATTGAAGCTCTATATAAGGAATAAAACTTGTTATAAAAAACTTTATAAAAATGTGGTAGCATAACATACCCACCATCATATGAGTACAAATCCTCTCTCAACCAGAAGCTATTATTAGTTCCCTTTATAAATTAGCAAAAAGCCTAATTGCTTTTGATATATATATTAATCTGTATAGTAATAACCACAAAATGTCAACAGCTGCACATCAATTTCAGCTTAGCATGCTTTCTGCCTAGTCTAGCATTTCTATCTTTTATCTAAGCATTTGCCCTCTACTTCAGGTGAGCTTTATCATTTACCAGTTACAATCTTATAAAAACTTTAATAAATTTGCCTTGATGTATACAATCTAGTATTGTGCATTATATAATCATGTAGTCTATCAATCAATGTTAGAGTTTTATTTGGAAATATGAAAACCTAGTCCCATGAGGGATAAAGAAGTGTTCTAATAGGATGAATCATCCTAATAGTCTTGGATAACCAGACAAGGCTTATTAGTGAGTTTTAAAATTTGGTCTATCTATATAATAAATGAGTTCAAACAGAAGAAAATAGACTTAGTAACAAACTTGAGCATCATGAATACAATACTTTATAGTTTTATTAACTTGCTTGAACTGACCATTTTAGTAATTATTTAAAATCTATCATGGCTACCCTAGCATATTACTTTTTTATGTGTCATAGATACATTTTCTTTCATATTTATAATTGGTTTTAATGAACCAAGGTACCTTAATAATTACCAGGTTAGAGTAAAGCCTTGTCTTCCTAAAATCTTTAATATTTACTGCACACACACAATGGGTGACCTGGGGATGATACTGCACCAATTAAGGGAAATTGAATGAATGGGAAAGGAGGATAAAATTCCACACATTATTCATAACTCTGTTTTCTGTATTACATTGGAATTAAATGTTCCTGGATACTATCCATCCTTTTTATAACTCTTTTTTCTGTATTATATGGAATTAATTTTACTTTTTTATTAGTATATCTTTATATAGTATAAATATTATAACAGCAATCAAATAAATTTTATTATAATGACACAAAAGAATCATAAAACATGCTGATCTCAGAACATAGCATACTTTGTCTATACCTTATAAAATAATTAAGCTTCCATTAGCTCAAGTACAAAGAGAAGAGTTAATTAAATCATCTATGGTCTGATTTCAATTTTTAATAGAGAAGCTTATCTATTTAAGGATACTGGGTGAGGCAATTAAACTTCTACTAAAACCTAACCATGATGTATTAAGAAAGTCAAATATGTGTGACCATATATTAACTAAAATATTATGAGGGTATCTTATTTAATATTTATTTTGAATGGGTTGATCTTGAGACAAATATACCACACCAGATATTGAATAGAAAGTAAAAAATTTATGAACATGGACAAAACTCAGGCTAAGAGTAAAACTTTCTGCACATAATTTGATTGGCCAGAATTATATTATCTTACTGACTTTCTTGACTAACCAAGAAATTGTAAACAACTTCATATGCATTACTATCCTCTTAGCACAGCAAAAATACATATCTGATATAACTAGATTGAGCCTTCATTGTGAGGAGCAATAGAAGGACACCATTTCCAATATGCTAGCACCACACTGAGATATCATCTTTATACCCAAATAGATCTATTGATCTTAAGCATCTTAATATTAAGTTAAGATATAAGCTTTTAATCTTAACCAACGCTCCTTATCACCAATTATGTAACTAGATAGCTAATAAAATAGTCTTTGTTTATAATTTTCTTGAACTATAAGCTGTACATATAAAATATATACTGCAGTTTAGCATAGATTGTATCAAATGGATATGATCTAATGCTTATCTGGGTTATGATAGGCTCATAATGTATTATAGAGAATGTGATACTATATAAATTTTATTTAACCAAGGTAAGCCAACCAGGGGATGGACATTATCAAACTAAAACTAAAAATCATAATAATAAAAAAATAACAATTCAAATCAAATGCCCAAAATGGATAGATTGATTAAATTGTACCTAACAAAATATCTAACCAGGTGGGCAGCGGATACTGCTATCCCTCCATGGTGGATGGGGAGGGGGATTGGGGGGCTCATTTTTGGCTGCATCCATCTCATTCCAGAGTAGGGTGCATGTTAAGGCAGATAGTAAGGGTGTGGGGGCATCGGTGGTATGGGGTTTGATATCCTTGATTACTGAGACTTCCAATTAGTTGCCAGCCATCATTATACCAATGATGTATTTGCCCAAAGCATCTTCAACTTTGAGGTGGATATCTGGGAATTTAACAAATGTGTCAATGTTGGTTCAGGTTATTTTTGATTTCAGATTCCATGCTACTGTTACCACGTTCTGGATGGCTTCAGTGACGTTTTTGTGTAAAGTTTTCATGTTGATCTTACTTTGTGCAGTAAGATTTATATGTATGACAGGAGGTGGAATTCCTCCTGTGAGTGCAGCCACTGATTTGGTGGCAGCTTTGAAAAGTAGATGGCAATCTGGTGTGGTGGCTGCTTCTACTGCAAGCTGGTGGTCACTGTAGAATGGTTTGGTGTTAGGTTGTGGGACATATTTCTGAGGTGGGAATTTTGCATCCCATTCTGCATTACAGAGCCGCTCAAGTTGCAGCGTCAGTTCTTCAATAATGTTACCTGATTTATCAATTTCATCTAATAAATTCCATGGATTTTGGTTATAAGGATTGGGGAATCAGTGTATGGTTGAGGTTTGTTTGATTCATTTGCAGGTGCATGGGATCAAACTGGGATTCAATCTGATGGTTGGTTGTATGAATTGTTTATGGCATTGGGGCAAGGTGGGTGCTGATTGGTGGCTGTAGGTGCAGCTGCATCATGAGGCATTGGAGGAGGGGAAGGTAGGATTGTACCCCATGTCAGAGTTGGTGTGGGGTGGGCAGCGGTTTGGTGGGCATTGGGAAAACTTTCAGCATCAGCAAAAGTTTCCGAGTATGGGCATTTTCGTTTTGAGTGGTCTAACTCAAAACAGGATGGACAAATCATCTGTCTGCCCTCAACGCGGGCCCATAATGGATGGTCAGGGGCAGATGGGATGGTGGCATGAGGGGGAATTGCCAAAGAAATTTTTGTAAATTTAGGGCTGATTGTGGCATACACCTGAGGCCCAGCGAGGCATGTGGTCCCATTTGGGACCACAAATTGTAAGATGAGGTTGGCGCTGTAGGCTGCCAAACCTTCCATCAGCTCCTGGTAGAGCACTTTGGGGGGGGGAGGTGATTGAGCAAACCAGCGAACTGGACCACCAAGGTGGTGTCCGTTGGGAGCTGGGTCTGAGTTGTTGGGAGGAGAATATTATTAAAAATTAATGGCACCATTGCTGCAGTGGCTGCATCAGCTTCACAGGGGAAACTAAGATCAAAGTACCCCTTATAGGGGCAGAAGTCAATAAAATAGTCTGATGTCATCACTGCCTGAGCCATTTAATAATGGCTTGGTCATCATGGGGGAAGAATTTCCCATATTTGACCTTAAGGCCAAAATGCATGTTGCTCCGGGGAGCACCAGGGGGCAGCGGGGCACTGCTTGGGTTTGGGCAAGATGGGCATTGAGATCCTTGGGAGGAATGAATCATCCCAAGGGTTTGGAATGATTGGGAAAGTCAGTCTGAGCGCGTTTTCCTGTTGGATGGAAAATGGGCCTGGGGAGTTTTGCCGCTGCCCCACGCTGGGACAGTTGGCAAGGGATCTGACAACATTGGAGCAAGACTTCAGTGTGCGATTAAGTGTTTGCTTTTAATTTACCAAAATTAATTTGCTCAGAAAGTTACGCTGAGCAGAGAGACTGTGATACTGTATAAATTAGCATCTGTTAAAGTATTTTTCTTTATCTTCTAGATGGAATATACACTGCACCAAGTGACTAAGCATTTTTTTAGCACATATAGTAAGCCTTATTATTTTTATTTTGTCTATGTTTATCATACTTTTATTTAAGCATGATAATCTTAAGCTGAGGGGGTTTGTTTAACTTTTGTATTAAGTCTATCTAAGCCTATGCAAACATGATCATAGGTGCATCATCATGGATGAGAATAGAACTGATACAGGAATCTGTTAACTGTTATAAAATATAAATTCTAATACAGTAGCTCAATTGAGTATATTATATTTGAAATGACAGAGAAAATAGGGTTATAGCGGAGTTCTAGCCAAAGTTTTCATAAAAAATAGTTTAAATCAATAATTAGAAACTCTCTTTATCTGCTCCACTATACTCTTATAGTTTTATTATAATCCATATCTAAGCCTATAAGTTTCTAAAAAATATATTTTACTATAAAAATATGAAAATTAGCATATAAATAGAGATATATATAATATATATATTATAAGGATACAAAATTAAGATACATTTGCTATTTTGATAATTAGTAGATGTTGAAAAGCTAAATAAAGCTACTATATAGACTATTCCTTGCCTCATAACATAGATATCATGTCTCATGACATAGTACTTGGTATAAACTGTAAGAACAAGGAAGAAGTAGTTGAGGCCAGAGGAATCAAGTTGGCTTCCTTTCAATATATCAAACTTTCTTTGGACCAACGCTGGGTAAGAAACAAGCATTCTCAGGTTGGCATCAATGAATCACATAATAAGGTTAATGGATTATTATCAACAAGTGAAAATTACAATTTATGCTTAAATAGAACAGTTTATTACATTTGGTCTAAATGAGATCTATCTAACATATAATAACAATATTACCAAACAAGGCAATAATTACCTTGATCTAAAACTCAAGTTTGGCATAATCAAGCTATAAAACTTTTATCTTTGGTAGTCTTATTTTATTGACTATAATTGGTTTAGTGCTATGACAAATTGTCCATAACCAACACCCTCAATTTTCCTTTTAGTTATTTTATGTTAAAGAAACACATTTGTTAGTTAATTTCCTATTATAAAATACTTTTAAAATATATATCTGATGCGCTTTTATGCCAGCCTGTCCATGAACCTTCTTGAGGAAACATCAAAACAGTTAGCTATTTTGTAATTTTAAACTAATACTCATCAAATTTACTGTTTGTGGAGCTTGAACCCTTGATAATTGAAGCTCTGCAAAGCTTAGACCACAATTACCAGTTGGTCATGTACTCCCCCTTGTGGTCTAACCAAGGCATCACTTTTTGGTATACCTGGAAGTTTTTACAATTATATATGATATCTTGGTCATATAGGAATAGGAGCCATCCACAGTGTCTTATTCCCTTTAGTTTTTTTAGCAAATCTCTTAATGATCTGGAATGGATTCTCCTCATCTTGCCAGAAATAAAGATTTTCAGAGACTCACTGTAAGGCTTTCAGGGCCTTCTACTCTCTTTCTTATGTGATTGCTCCTTTTCCCATATTGCTTAGCAGTTTTTACCTTGAGAGAATTAAGCTCTTATGCAAAGAAATCACTCAGCTATTACAAATAGTAACTCATTTTACCCCAGGTAAGTCTCCTACACAGCTAACCTTTTTCCCCAAGTCCCCAAATTTTCAAAAGAATCCTAATTATCTGAATTTCACCTCTACCTATAATTTAATTTTTTGGTAAGATTTTAGACTGTTAATACAACTGAAACTTCTAATCCCTTCTATACAACCTTTTCCCATATCACTTTACCCTCATTAAGTTTGCAGAACTTTCTAGTAAATTGAGTGACAGGCCTCTAAGGTAGAGTGCACCTCAATTAGTAAATTTTGTAAAAAATTACCACTTAATTATATAGCATATAAACACAGTGTGCCCTTTCACTTCTTCAAAACCCCAAATCTCATGATAGGTTCATGATCTGACCATTACTCAAATGCACAAACCTTATAAACTGAAATTCAAAAACCTGTTGCAGCACCCAATTGTACCACAGTAACCCCAAAGCCATTTTCTATATAAAGCCATTGCTCTCACAATTGAGAAAAATGTTTATTTTGTTCCTAAATTGCCTTTTTTATAAAAACTTTCCATTTCCAATTTACTACATTTACCATCTTTGTGAAAGTATTTTCAGGAATCATGGCACACACTGAAGCCAACATGCCTTGCTAAGAAGGTTATTTTTATTATTTGATAAAATGCTTTAGGACATCATATTTCTTGTTGCTTGGTGCCTCATATGGTTCCAAAGGACTGTGCAGTGCACACCAATGCAAACTTGGACTCCCCTGAACCTCATAGCATCCTAATTTGAGGTCCTCAAAAATGGTATTCAATCTGATGGACTTAATTACAAAATAAAGATAAATAAGTTTAAGATTAAAATTTGTTTTTATTGAGAGATTTTTTAGCACAAGTCTAACTAAATTTCATAGCAAAAAAGAAAAATTTATTATTGATTGTCTACCTTTATTTTTGCAAAACTGTGTGTAAAAGTATAATATTCTTGGTCTGTCTATATATATGGTTGAGGCTTAAACTTAAAGTTTTACAAAACATAGGGGAAAGAATGGGCCCTGATAGATTTGCGCATTTTTAACCTATAGTTCTAATCCTATATAATGATTTAAGTATAAATATTAACCTCCACATTTTTGGTTTTTAAAAAAAGACATTTACCAGAGATTCAATTTAAGTATGAGCCAGGATTGCAATAATAATTAACTTAAACTCTACCTAAGTAAGTATGCTGGCAAAATTGAAGTGATAATTTAAGAAACTTAGAGAGGTTAAAGAATAAAAACGTATACAAAAAAGATAAGTACTGGTCTTATTTGATAGTACCTATTTTGTTTTCAACAATACTATAAGAGGTAAGGTTTCAGGTCCTTATAGCCAAAGTATTGAAATATATATAGAGGCAATGCATATTTTTTTCAACTTAAGAGCCTCTTTCTTCAATTGATTATCCATTTTCTGCAAATTTAGCATATTTATGATAACATTTCTTAGCAGTATGATGACAGCATTTTCAGTAAGTATATCTTAATTTTTCTGGAATATGTATCCTTTATCACTTGCATCTGGAGGTCAAGCAGCCTGAATTGCTGGAGCGTCCACCTTTACCAGTAAGCTAAGGGGATCCCAATCAAAGCTTCTTTGTAGTATAGAGAAGGTAAAAATCCTCATATCTACCTACATGTAGAGTTGCATATTGGGTTGGGACCACCTAGTGCTAAAAATGTAGAGTTGCATATTGGGCTTGGAGGATAGAGAGTATATCTATTGGTAGTTATCTATCTAGATTTGTATAACCATTACTTACCATAGTTTGATAATTCATGTATAATAAGTTCACATAGTTAAAGTACCCTCCTCTTTTGTATCTCATGGCCACATTTAGACTACCTCTAATTTGAGAGATTCTGATAACTTAAAAACCCCATAATTATTTTCCCCTTAACCTGTTTTCCAGGTCTAACACTAAGAAAGCAAAGTTCTATTATCTATTTGGCTTATCAACTTAAACATATAAGAAGAAAGTTACATTTTTTTGTTCATAGCCTCTTCCATTACACTCCTAAAAGTTTTAAAGAACAAGAGGATTCTTCTTATAACAATTGTAATAATTTACTAGTTCAGGTTATTATCAGTATACAACCTTAGTAATCTTTTTACTGCACAGGGTTAGTTTCCTCATGCATTTCATCACGTTGTATAGTAGAATGGATTATTAATCAATATTAGTATGACAACTATTATCCATAGTTGAGTATGAATTCTTATATTTTGTCCCAACGCTTGTCCAGTATTCCCAATTAAATACTTGTGATGTCATAAATGTAGGGATTTTTCCCTTGTATTGTCCAACCCAATATTCGCTGAGACACCCTGATGACAGTCTCTTTGGTCCAACACACAGTTAGCAGCTATCTTCATTTGCATCTTCTTCTTCTCTAGATCCCCACTCAGATCTTTACTCTTTTCTCTAAGAGTCTTTAAATTATTGCACACAGCAATTATATCCTTGAGAAAGAACAGCATAATGGAAGCTGATGATAGTTTACTTCTTAAACTTTATACAAAATGAATAACTTAGAACTATATAACTCTGTTTTCATAATTGCTCCTTTTTTATATAGTGAATCCTAGGAAATTTATAGTGAGGATTTGTCATATAACCCTCAATTGACACCTCTTCAATGAAATGACAGATGTTGCCATTGAATCACCCATCCTCATCTCAACAGCAATGGTCTTCCCCATCCTGAATAGGATTCCATTGTTGGACATCCTTGAGACCTAAAACAGAAAAAGTTGGAAAACGTGTCCCCAACGTTTTCCTTTTGATCCAAGCTAACCACCCATATTTGGCTAGTGACCTTCTTAGGTAATTGGACTTATTACCCATTAAGGCAGATCATGCACCAACTGATTGATTCGCTAGTTGCAGGTGGCATCACTCGCCTCACAACTTGCTATTCATTCCCAATCAGTCAGTGATGAAACCTGACTGATCCCAATTGTTACACCTGATAGTAATAAATATCAGATGCCCCTATTTTGTCAGCAACTCCACCTGATGAGATCTTAAGTATTCATCTGGACTGATCCCTGATGGATACAACCAGGCAAATATCCCAAATCCTTTGATCATAGTTACTCTGAAACTTGGTCCAACTGATTTCCAATTCAATTAACCTTAGGTAATTTTCCCCTAGTGATTCCTGGTAATCTAGCAGTCTGAGAATATGGGCAAAAATCCCAACACATCCCCCTCTTGCCTAGATTTCCAGCGAGAAAAGGACCAGGGCATGAGAACGCCACTTTGGACACTTGGTCAAATATTTCACTGGTTCAAGAAAAGTACACTTGTTAATACTCAATGCTGCTTGGAACAACCTTAAGCATATGAAGCTCTTCCTCTTCCTCCTTGCTACCGCCTTCTCAGAGTGCAGTCCTCATGATCTACTGTTGTGCTGGGCTGATCAATTTACTCATGATGATATTTGCCCAAGGATCCAGTTTTTCCCCTGTCAGGGTATATGACTTGCTGTCATATTCAGGATTCTTGGTCTGGCATCCTTGATTTCCTGATTCTCTCCTCATTCTAGACAGGAGACTCTTGCCATCAATGTTCATTTTGTGACTCAATTAAGAATACTTATTTTTATTAGACCTAGTTATTTCTCTCATAAAAAACTACTGGCTTAAGTCATTCCTAATTCTTCCCTTGGAGAGCTTATTTTATTAATTTTGAGATTAATTTTACCAAAATTGGAGTTTAATGGATTGTAGAGTGCATAATGTCAACTTCCATATAAGTCCAACATCCCCCTCTTGTCCTGCTCATATGTCAAAGTCCAAGTTGCAATACCAGCAGCTTTTGAATATTTTGTCTAATCAAGACCTCCAAATCTTTCAGCAGATGAGTTGAGATGCTCGGCGGAACCTCTTTTATGGTCCTTCCAGGACTCATACGCTTAGTCTGGTGCCAGCGGCTAGTACTTCCATCAAATTTCTGAAAACAGCAACTAATCTTTCTGAAAACAGGCTTGTGATTGTTTTGAACAACTCTCATCTGATTCTTCCTCTGCCGTTGATTCCAGAGTTGGATTTCAAAACTCTCCTGGATTTGGCTCCTTTCACTGATGCACTGGCCATCATCATAGATGCTCCAGAGATTATGCTGTTTGCTCTTGCTTGCTTGTTTCTTGCCAGGTCATACCTACTTCCTGAGTTCCTCTTTACAACTCAAACAATGTTACAAACCCGCTGTTCTGGCTACCAAGCTCACCATTGGTAACAGTATTCACTTTGAGCTCCCCTATTCTGAACTCTGGGCACAAGTCACCAAGGCTTTGTCCCTAGTTCTGAATCCCTCTGATCTTGATAACATCCTGGATCAGGATACTGCTGCTTATGCTCTTCACTTTTCTGGCCAAGTTTTTCAAAGTTGGTCCATGAAGCTTCCAGCCTCGCCCAGGTTTCACCATTTGTTCAGCTTTAGCTTCTGAGAAGCCTGTAGTCATTGCTTGCAGGATGCCATCTGCTCCCTGCACAACTATTTCTTTGCTGGCGCTTCCCATTGGTATCTTCCACTAATGGCATTGATAGGGGGCACGATTTGGCAACCCCCATCGAGCATCCCTTGTTTGTTGCCAGCCCACATGTCCGGTGTTCTTGATGAAGCCCATCATCAGGTGCTCAAGATCAATCTTCTAGCTCTGTTACCATATCAGGATTACTCAGGGTTATTCACTGAGGCCTCTTCTTATACTGTTGCTTTCCTCCCCACTCTGGGGTTTCACGATTGGCTTCATCTGACATCTCAATTTCCCTTCCTCTAGTCACTTTTTTGCAGGGATCTGCATCCGCTCAAGGAACATGGTTTTTTGTAGGTCTAGCCCTTGCTAGCATCCAATATCACATCAATTTTGATGGGCTGTCCATTCCTAACTGGATCCATCCTCTCTCCCCCAAGAGGCGACATAGGCGGAATCATCCCCATATCAAGGACAAATAATAAAAAAATTATAAAATTATATCAGTTTTTTCTCTATGCAGTTTAGAATTTTTTTCCATATTTTTTATCAATTTTTTATTTTTATTCTTCTTTCTTCCTATGGGACATGCCCTTGTTTTAGTTCTGCGGTCCATCTTTATTTTTTCCCCCAAACTGGGTCCTGGGTACTTAAACCTGCCAGTTTTCTATGGTTCAGAGGTCCTTTTTTGGACTTAACTATCTAGATTGGTTCAGAGGTTTTTTTTGGACTTGACCTAATCACCAGGACATGACCAACTTAATGGTTCATCAGTCCTTTGGGAACTCTTTTATTTTTTTCATTGATACATTACTTCAGATACTTAGCATGGACTCAATTCACAACTCTTCCATCCAAGAGATTCTTGATGGAGTAGGCTTAGTTACCATCTTGGCGATCACTTTAAATGGACCCAACCACAATGCATCTAGTTTGTTTCTTCTTCCAAAAACATGCGTATTGCAATAGGCAACTAATTCACCTATTCAATACTTGGCTAAGTTCAGTTAGTTCTTATTGCCCATCAATTTTTCTTGTATCCTTTTTTCTTCAAAGTTGTATCAAATTCTTGTGATTGCATATCAATCAGGATATTCATTAGTTGGTTCAAATATTGTTTGGCACTCATCCCTGACGCAGGTTCCACCACCTAATATTAAATTGGCAGAAACGTGGCCTTTCTCCCATACAACTCAAATGGCGTCTTTCCTGTTGCCATATGATGACTAATATTGTAGGCGAATGTCACCAAACTCAGGTATGTTCCCCACATGGAAGTTCTTCCTGCAACCAGCTTCCTCAGCATCATGTTCAGCGTTACATTCACCCATTCTACCAGTTCGTTTGTCTCCAGCTGGTAAGGTTATAACATGACTTCTCTGATCCCCATTATCTCATTTAATCATGGGATCACATGATACATGAAGTTGGTCCCATTATTGCTAAGCAGGACTTTTGGACATCTGTGTCTATACTACTTGATCCAGGATGAACCTCATAGTGCTGGTAGCGTCTACTTTCATTAGGGCCTTTGTCTCGACCCATCTCATCAGATGGTCAATGACAACTATGATGTACTTGATTCCCCCTGTGCTCATCATCAGCGGTCCCATCACATCAATGGACACCATATGCCAGGAAAATCCAGGGCAGACCAGTCAGTATCCAGTTGTAATTTTATGTGGTTTGTGCAGCTGGAACTCCACGCAACAAGCTAGATAATCTGTGACATCATAGTTGATGGATTCCCAGTAATAGTACTGGCAAATATGATTGGTTGTTTTCCTCAGGCCTTCATGCCTGACAGCCTTGTGAGCTGCTTGTACTATAGCTGCTCTTTCTGATGGCTTTTGGAATGATAACTGCTTCCTGTTGATTGTCTTTAATACTTGTCCATCCTTAGTCTCAGTGTTTTCCATCACTTTCTGAAGTGCACCTTGGATTTCTTGAGGTTCATCCCTGATTTTTCTGTCAATTATTCTCTGGAATAGCTCATCCACCTGCGGGTATACCATCTGGACCTTTGGTAAATGCGATAAGCCATCTGCATTCTGATGAGAAGCCCCCGCTCAGTGGATAATCTCATAATCATAAGCCTGGAGCTTAAGTGCCCATTGGGCCAGTTGTCCTGGATCTCTCAAACTGTGAAGCCAATGCAACAAAGAGTGGTCTATTACCACTTTAAAGTGCATCCTGTGGATGTACACCCAAAACTGCTTACATGTATAAATGACCGCAAGGCATTCACACTCAGTCATGATGTAGTTCCTCTCAGCAGCTGAGATTGTCTGGCTCACATATGCCACTGGATGTTCTTCCCCAAGTTCATCTACTTGGCTTGATACGGCACTGATTGCCATCAACAAAGCATTGGTTTGAATAATAAACTCCCAATCAAAATTTGGATATTTCAGAATCAGAAAATCTATTAAATACTGGCGTAGCTCATTGAAGGAGTCCTGGGCCTCTTCATTCCATACAAAATCCTTTTTTTGGATCCTTCAATAAATGGAATAATGGCTCAGCTATTTGGGTAAAGTCCCAAATAAATCTTCCATAGTATCCAATCATCCCAAGGAACACTTGGATGTCTTAAACACTCTTTGGTACAGCCATATGTTCTATAGCTGCTATCTTCTGGGTTTGCGGCTGCAATCCACTGAAGTTGATTACAAATACCAGATAATTTAACTCTAGCTTAAAGAAGTGGCACTTCCTTAGCTTAATTTTCAGGTTAGCCATAAACAGTCACTTAAATACTTTTTCCAAGTGGTGTAGGTGATCAGTAAACGTCCTACTGAACACGTTTATATTGTCCAGGTATACCAGGATGCATGACAACTTCAAGTCGCTCAATATTACATCCATGGCCCTCTGAAACGTTGCAGGCGCATTACATAGACCCTGGGGCATCCTCATTGGTTGGTATAGCCCCTGTGCAGTAATAAGTGCACATTTTTCCTGGTCTTCCTTTGGAAAGTCAATATGCCAATATCCCAAGATCAGATCCATTGCGGAGAAATACTTCACTTTCTCTAAACAATCTAGCACATTGTCAATCCTTGGTAGGGGATACAAATCCTTCTTTGTAATTTTATTCAGCTTCCAGTAGTCAATCACCACCTGGTTGGATCCATCCTTTTTCTTCACAATCAGAATCAGACTCGCCTGGGGACTTAACAATGGAACTAGAAGCCCATGCTTTGCTAGTTTGTTGATTTTATCCTCCACTACTGCTTCAGCAGCATTCAATTATCAGATCAGTCTCATCCTGATCAGCAAATTTTCCCCAGTGTCAACCTTGTGGATCACATCTCGTGCACATCCCAAATTGTGGTCATATTGAGAAAACACTTCCTGATACCTTTTGAATAGTTTGAGCACCTCCTCTTGCTGGCCTTCTGACAGATCAGCGAGCTGCTCTTGATCAACCAATAGGTTGATGCTTTTGGTTACCCCAGCCAGTAATCCCATTTTGTCAAGAGCCCCAAAATCATGAAATCTTTTCAATTTGGCCATTAGGATCAGATGAACAAACACGATGATCTGATTCCTCTTGATCTTCATCAGTTTTTACTTAAATTCACCAGGAGAACTAGAATTTCTCTATGGCCCAGCATTAATATCCCAGGAGCCAACCAAGGCTCCACTCTGGACTTATTCCAGGGGCTTCTGACCTCCCCATACAACAACTCAGGAATCTCCAATGTTAACCCTGTGTCAACTATTATCTGCAATCCTGGCAGTATGGTCTTCTAATTCTTAATCCTCAGTGGAATTCCCCGGTTCTCTAGGATTTCTACCAGCATTTCACGTCGCTTTCTACCAACTAATTGGTACTGAATCAGGACAATGACGTCATTGTATAATATCGATGAAGTTTTTTCTCCAATTCAGTAAAGCTTTACAATCCTTCTGATATACCAATGATAACGTCTGACCCAATGTGGTCAACGTATTATCCTTGAAGTTACATTTAACTCCATATTTGTGTAGAAACTCCATTCCAATCAGGTTGTCATAGTTTTGGTTGGCCAAAAGTATTGCTGGCGTAGATACCACCAATGACCCAAATTGTAGTGGCAACGCACTATACGCTCCACAGGAGATGGTGGTGTTCAGCCCAGCTTTTCTGTATTCCTTCTTATGTTCCAAGTCTGGCGAGATCTTCATCCTCTTATCCAGCTTGGTCAAGGCAATATTGATGGGCACTCTGCTGTCAACAATCGCCCTCACCCATACTCAATTCACTTGTATGTCTATATATGTACACTTGGAGTATTGCAATATAGTGTTTACTGAGTGAATAGCGGCGTTTTTAGCCAAATTGAGGGTGTGAATAATTTGCGAAAATAAATCAGAAAGTGATTCCTTTATTGCGCTGAGGGGGATCAACAAATTAGCCTCATTTAATAAGACTTCAGATAATTTTTCAGGATTCTCAGCGGTTTGAATCTTGTCCGCCAGCTGTTGGGTGTAAAGCTGGCAACTTCCTTGATTATCTCAGTGTCAATTCTCTTTGCCCCATCTCTGGTCACGGCATTTACATCTATATTGATCAATTGATATAGTTGATCCTGCTCACCATTTACAAACAAATCACTGATATTAATTTCCTTGGTCATACTTTCAGAAGAAACAGGCTTCTCAGCAGCTCTAGACTGTTTCCCACATAGGATGTGGGCCCTTTTCCCAAATCCTTAGTGGCTGCTGACTCTTTCACCTGTACCAAGTTGATCTGATCCTTCAGCTTCTTACAGTGTATGGCGAAATGTCCTTTCCCGCCACATTGGTGCCAGACCTTTCCATCTTATTCAACCATCTTAATTCTTCATGCTTATTTACTGGCATAGTTTGATTAGTCGTCTCTTTAGCTCCTTCATTTCCCTTCTTGAGATTTGGATTACATACCAGATTGGATTTGAAGCTTCTATTTGGGGCATCAAATATCGCTCTCATAATCTTCAAATTAACTACCATTTTTGAGGTAGTTATATTTGTCATGAAAATGGAAAAAATCATGCAATGAAAAATTGTGATAGGGCTGAAGAGCCGCTTGTAAGGCGATTCTGGCATCAAATTCATCCAATACTTTCACTTCAACCAGGATCTGTGACTTCTGGTGAAACCAATCTGCAAAGCTAGCTAGATACTCATCTATATGGAACTGGATTCCCATAAATTCCTGTTTGCACTTTGACATGCGCGTCAGACTCCTGAATTCTTTTATGATGGCAGCCTTTGACTCAGCATATGACCAGCTGTCCCCCTCCAGGTGAGGTAACACTAAGTTCTAACAGTCAGTATCTAGGTAATTCATGACTGTCAACGCCTTTTGACAATCCCCATAGCCATATATGGTCATGTTGAACAGTCAGAAAAATGCTGGGGTATTATCCTGATGGAACGTTGGCAATTTTGGCATTGCCTTAAATTCCTCCAAATTATTTCTGGCCGATTCTCTTGGTTCAACCACTTGGCTAACTTGAGGAGTGACTTTGGGCATCATCTCTGAAATGGCAGCAAAATTGGGTGACATGCTCCTTGGGGTATTTGACTTCCCAAGTATTGTGTGAGGACTTCTTTCTTTGGCATTGCTTGCCCTATAGGGCTCACAAGCACATTTGTGAGCTTTAAGTCTCTCATCTGTTTGATTAATCGCTCTATATCTGTGCCAAATTTTTAAATGAACGCGATCCACTTCTCACTTCATTTTCAGGTATAAGACCTCTTGAATGAGGTCTCCTTCTTTCTTCTTCAACGAATTTACTTTCCCAAGTAACTTGTTCCCAAAGCTTGCTACATTATCTATCCCTTCCTCCACCTTGGCAACACATTCTTCCAAGGCTGTGAACTCCCAATGGTCCGCTGAGTTTAGAGCATTCTGGTTTACAGTGGCTAACTCAGTCCACAGTTTGCGTAACTTGTCTTTGTATGACATTCTTATAAATCTTTCAACTCAACTATCCCTGTAGTGAGCACCAACTTGTAAAAATTTACTAGTTTGGGTTATTATCAGTTTACAACCCTAGTAATATATTACTGCATAGGTTTGGTTTCCTCATGCACTTCATCACATTGTATAGTTGAATGGAATATTAATCAATAATAGTATGACAACTATTATCTGTAATTGAGTATGAATTCTTATATTTTGGCCCAACGCTTGGCCAGTATTCCCAATTAAATACTTGTGATGTCATACTTATAGGGATTCATTCCCTTGTTCTGTCCAACCCAATCTTTGCTGAGATACCCTGATGGCAGTCTCTTTGGTCCAACACACAGTTAGCAGCTATCCCCAATTGTCTCTTCTTCTTCTCTAAATCCCTACTCAGATCTTTACTCTTTTCTCTAAGAGTCTTCCAATTATCACACACAGTAATAATATTCTTGAGAAAGAACAGCACAATGGAAGCTGATGATACTTTACTTCTGAAACTATATACCAAATGATAACTTAGAACTATATAACTCTGTTCTCATAATTACTCATTTTTTATTATAGTGAATCCTAGGAAATTTGTAGTGGGGATTTGGTCATCTAACCCTCGGTTGACACCTCTTCAATGAAATGACAGATGTTGCCATTGAATCATCCATCCTCATCTCAACAGCAATGGTCTTCCCCATCCTGGCTAAGATTCCATCATTGGACATCCTTGAGACCTAAAAAGCAAAGAGTCAGAAAACGTGTCCCTAACGTTTTCCTCTCAATCCAAGCAAACCAGCCATATTTGGCTAGCAACCTGCTTAGGTAATGGGACTTATTACCCATTAAGGCAGGTCACACACCAACTGATTGATTTGGTAGTTGCAGGTGGCATCACTTGCCTCACAACTTGCTATTCATTCCCAATCAGTCACTGATAAAAGTCTGAGTAATCCCAAATGGTACACCTGATAGTTTTTTTCACTATCAGATGCCCCTTACTCATCGGCAACTCTGACCAATGAGATCTTAAGTATTCATCTGGACTGATCCCTGACGGATACAAACAGGCGAATATCTCAAAATCTTCCAAATGTAGTTACTCCAAAACTCGGGCCAACCAATTTCCAATTCACTTCGCCTTAGGGAATTTTCCCCTAGCGATTCCAGGTAATCTAACAGGCTTGGAACATGGGCAAAAATCCCAACAACAATTTTTTACTTTATTGTATAATTTATTTCTGAAACTCGAGACATGGAGATCTATAATAGTATTAATATGGGGCTTTAGTTAACTTGATCTATTGATTTAGGTTTAGAACTATTTATGCAATCTTGTTCAACCTGTAAGTGATGGTTTTCCATGTTTATATTAGATCTCCGTTATAAATGGGAGAAGATATGGTTAAACTATTTATGTTTCAATTGTTTTATAAGCCCTGTATCTCATCCTATTGTGCAACCAGCAGTTATTATCAACTTTTGACTTAAGCAATAAGACTTTCACACCAATTTCTAAATTAAATACATGCAACTTAACAGTTTTAGTAAACAAGTCCATTTTGTCCAATTTCTCAGCAAGTTCACCCAGCATTAACTAAGAAAATAGGGAACCCATCCACACAGACTCTACTTTCTTAAAATACATTTTTAGTTGGTTTTGTTGGCAAAAGCAAAAATGATATCCTTTAAGAGCTATTAGCATAGTTGGGTAATGAAGCCAGAGTTCTGGGAGTATAGGCGGATCTGAGAGACTGAGGGGTCTGGTAGAGCTGGTTGATTCAGAAAGCCTGAGGGTCCTTAGGACCTACAACTATGGACAATTTGTAACTTATGACTTGTTGCTATATATCAGAAATGTAGCCTCATATTGAATAACCAGGAACACTGGGTTGGATTTCAAGGGATAAATATTTTAAGTCAGGTTAGCCAAGAATTTTTTTAATAATACTGGATCTTAAGCATCACATCTTGAATTTGGAGCATTATTTGATATCCAAAACTCCAAAATTTACAAAATCTGAGTCAGGTATTATGATTATAAACCTCATCTAAATGGTGCTATTTTTGATAGTTGCACATCAATCAACTTCAATAAGGTCAGAGAAAGCATTAGAAAGTACAACATTCTTAATAAAGGGGTTTTGAGAAAGCATAAAATGATGAATGGTCTCTTTGTTATTCATAGTTATTACTTGAAAAGTGCAATGCATCACAGAGTGGACAGAATTCCTTAGGTATCAGTTTACACTATGTTTAATTTAAGGGCAGCCAATTGGTATGTACTATAAAAAGTATTTCATGGTAGTTATTACATCAGTAGCATAAGCTCATCTTGTCTACACCCAGGGTGATAGACTACATGGAGTAGCGGACATATGGTGACGTTGATGTTATTAAGTTTAATATGGAATTTAGCTCTTAAATGTTAGTAGAGAGATCAAGCTTTAGTCTCTAGGTTAAAGATTCTATTGAAGCCACTTTTTGCTAAGAGGTACTATTTTTAGCTTATCACTATCTATTCTATAAGATCATTTGCATTAATGGATTAAACAGTTTTTTAGTGTAACAACATTCTTAGAGAATATTAGATTATGCGCAAAGATTTCTTAGAACCAATGTGTAGTAGCCACAAACTGCAAGCCATTACCACCAGTTGTGAGTGAGAGTAATTTAAAAAAGATGACAGTTGTGATTCTCATGATAGTTGAAGTAACAAGTGTGTATTTTGTTTACTTTGTGCACTAACCATCTTGAAAGCCTGCATAGATAACATTTGACCATTATCACCACTATATTTGATTAACAATTTAAGGCCTCTACATAAGCCTCATTTTTATATCACTGAAAAATATGTTTTTAATTAAAATAAATTAGAACTTGAGAAGTTTTATGTATAAAATTTTATTTGGTAAATAAAGAAAAGTAACCCAACACCATACCATTTGCAGGGTGTTGGGTTCTATACCAGGGATATGGATAAGGAGGCTTATGATTTTGAGTGCATGTGGAATCCAGAGCTACTTCTGAAGAGTTCTTTTTAAGATTTTTACACTACAATATGCTTTTATGAAATTGTGTATCATCATTTTTTACACTTAAGTAAGTCCATTTTACCAAAAATTCAGCCTATTCTAAAAGGATTCATTGTGGGTTTTGAATGTCATATTTTTAATTTTATGATATTTTGAACTAATTGATTTAATCAACACTTTATCTAATTCATTATCTCCAAAAAAATTCCCTAAAATTTCTCTGAGTTTTGTGTGCCCCTAGAGGCTTTTAGTGCAAGAAACTTTGTGGGATAAAATCCTGAGGTAAAGCCCCAGCTGCACCAGGGCTGCTCAAATCATCTATGATTTTTTTAGTACCATCCCTTAACCAGAGGCAGCCTTGTTAATATATTTTTTTACAAGCAATGTGGCCATGGTTGAGACTTCTATGTGTGTGGGTTATCCTTGTTGTATTGAATTTGTTTATACCTCTCACCTCAGTGCAAACCTGCTTGATTTTAAATACATGAATTTAAATGATTTGAAGAAAATGTTGTTTTAAGATTGAGAAAGTTTATGAGGTGAGGGGATCTAGAAAGGGATGGCAGTCAGCTACTTAACGTTAATCCAGCGTATGTCCTAATCATTATTTTGGCTAGTTGCAAAGCCCATGAGATAGTCCTCTTTTTAGTTATAAAGGAGACAAGGCTCAGTCTTGCTTAATACCTGTAGCTGGGACCTTTACACAGCCTTTTATTTTTTGGGCAACGTTTTAACATGTAAACTTGGAGACCTCTATAGTAAAAACCAGTTTTGACATGCTTGGGGTTCATACTGTCAATTTATAAATATGTGCATTATAGATGCATATAATTGATTTTAGCTGTTCTCAGTATAGGCTTTAATCTGATCAAGCTTTTGATGGCAATGGCAGAAACTTCTATTACAAAAACATAAGGGTCTGTAAAGGATATCTATCTTTGGTTGAGACCAGCAATACACCATATTGTCAAAGCTACAAAGAGATAATACTTGATTAAATTTATAGAAGATTGTATATTTTAACCCTCTAATACATTTTTTATATCTATAGGGATAAAAGTAAGGCATGTTTGAGCGGGATGCTTTGATAACTAGCATCAAGGACTTTTACTCCTTTCTATGTTGAAATTCTGAATGAGTTTACATTTCAGGAAATGGGCTTTGCTATTTTTATCTGATGTGCTACCTGATCCTAGTCTATAATAAGGGAAGTGAAAGTCAGTTAATTTGTATTGCCAACCTCATAATTATAGTTCTTTAACTTAAAAAGATTGAGATTTAAGGCTGGACCATTCTTGTTTTGAAGACCCCTAGTAGAGCATTATCAGAGCAAAAATTCTATAAAAAGTATTATAACTTGTTTCTAGGTTGTAGGCGTTGGCTCAGTACCTGTCACAATATCAATTCTTTAGTAAGACAAATGTTCAGATAAATGAATGGGCTATTCAATAATTATGCATATAATGAAAGTGTTAATCATTTACATTACTGATTTTTATTGAAGAAGTATATTTTATAAAGAGCCCTATTTCTTAAATTAACCCATTATAAATTTTGATATTTCCCCAGTTTACTTTTTTAGTGCAGTCAAACTTGTAGGAAAAATAGTTACAAGGTACAAATTTATCTATTTTTAATCTTCTATTGCATAATTTTCAGCTACTTTTTCATTTTAGAACTCTATCTATTATATAATGCATTTTTACTTCAATGCACATTAAAGGTAAATTAAATTATATAGAGCAGTGAGCTTAGTATTAATTGTTTTAAGCTACATTAATATTGATTTAGCTGATTTAAAGTGTAGCATTTTTAATATCATTATTAACTATTAAGAAGCATTGTCCAAATTAGATTAAGCAAGCAGGTATAACTAATTGACTCTTTCATATGCTTTCTATCAAAGAGATCAGAGTTCAGTATGCTATTATATGATAATGTCAGTTTCTATGATATTATCCAATATGCAGTATTAAAGAATAAATCACTTTTTAACTGACTTTGAAAAAGAAGAAGGTTATCAATTTGACCTGCATGTATGTATGTTTTTTCTTTTTCTTTTTTTCCATGTTTGTTCACGCATAACTCTGAAAATACTGGACCACTTTTGATGATCATCTCCAAAAATAGAGTATGCTCCAACTTAGGTCCCATTTTACTCTTGTATGTATTGGTCAAGTATCTGCCCATTAATTTAGTAGGTATATCAAAATGGGCTCAGAAGCAATGGATACTTGTGGAACTAATAAAACTCCGGATAAACTTAATTCTGGCATTGAAGAGATAGCTTCAAAGCACTTTTCATATGTCCTATGGCTGGGGGGTATGTACAAAATTCAGTCAGTATGAGCTCATAGGGGGATGAGCTTAAATCATTATATATGGCTGTTGTTTTTGTATATTTTGACCAATAAACTCATCTAAATTTGATAAAATGAATGATTTTAGATAGCAATCAATTTATTTAAATAGATTGACTAATAAAAGCAACCAATTTTAATAAAATGAATTACTGTAGATGGTGATCAGTAAATTTGGCATATGTTGACCAACAAAATATCTAAATTTAATAAAATGAAGTATTGCAGATGGTGATCAGTAAATTTAATATAATTTGACTAATAAAATTAACTAAATTTATTAAAATGAATTATTAGTATATTTGTTTATATGGGACTATATATAATAGATATACAATGAGTTTTAATTTTATAGAGAAATAGTAAGGGGTCAAAAACAATATATAGAGATAATAATATCTAATAAAAGTAGGTAAAAGAGCCACTTTTATTAATGCACTAATTTTTTGAGGGGAAAAGAGCTGGGGGTAAAGGTTTTTTTGGGGAATAAAGAACCTTCTCAATTTTTTTTTTTGGGAAAAAAGAACCTCCTTTAAAAAAGCTCTAAAAAGTATGAAATAATCAAAAAATTAAGCCTGCTCAATAAAACCCTTTTTGGTTTTGGCGCCATATTTTAAGGTGACTTATAATAGGTATTTAAAGTATATACTCAGTACTATTTTTTCTAAGTTGCTTATAGTTTACACTTGGACCCAATCCAGACATAAGATATAATTCTTAGTTATGAGCAAATTTCTATAATTCAGTCTAAAATATGGCGCTGACTTCAAAAAGGGTTTTGTTGAGTAGGCAATTTTTTGATTATTTCATACTTTTTAGAGCTTTTTTTAAAGGAGGTTCTTTTTTTCTCAATTTTTTAGTATTATTTTAGCTTAGTTATTAACAAGTAATATAGTGTAACCCTATTAGTATTAACCCTTAAACAGATTTGAGAATGTTTGTGCAAATTATAGGGGCACAAGAATAAAAATTTAAATAGTTTAAAAATATAAAATTTTAAAATCATTATTGCAGAGAAGAACAAAACAAAAATTTGGTTTTTGAAAAAAAAAATTAATTTTAAAAATCAAAATTGAGCAAATAGCACATATATTTTAATACATTATATATTTGCATTGAAATATGAATAAAGAGATTTGGTTAGAATAATTTAATTATCTTGATCAGAACTACTATTGGAGTCTTCTTGATTATCAAATGACGCATTGGGTACATGCTGATAATATCCCAAGGGTATATGCATAGATATTTATCACACTTTTCACACTTTATAAAATGAGGTTTTTCTAACTCCATTTGAATAGCATAACTTGCAGTTTAAGCACTTTGCAACTTTTATTGGGAGATGGCATCCAGCATGCAAAGATTCATTCTCATATCCTAAATCAAATGAAAGACTAGATCTGAGCAATAAATATTCAATAATCAACTCAATAAACTTCTAATGCTTCAATTTTCTATCTGTTGAAAAGAATCTATATAATACATAGGTATCATGCAGCAATATTTCAAGAATATGCATTGTAAATCTCTGAGTTCAACAATTTGTCTTTCTTTTCATGGAGTAGTACTTAATCATCTGATCAAACTTATCTACCCCACCCATGAATTTGTTATACTCATTTATAACCTAGAAATTGTTTTGTTATTTAGTTCTTCATTTTCTCTAATATCATATTTGTTGGTTAAAATTACCACAGGTTTTTTGTCACACCAAATTAAAATTTGAGCATTTCCCCTCTGCAAATATATTGACTCCCCACATGTGTTATATCTTTTTTCAACTTAGCCAGATTTAGAGGTCCTCCACAATTGATTCTCAAAGTTCCACAGATACTTTTTCTAATAACTTCTCAGCAAGAGTATAGGAATTGTAGTAATTGTCTACAAATAATATATGATTGCATTCCATTAAATTTTCTATCAATTCCATTACAATTTGGAAAAGTGAACATTTTTCCTTGACTATTCTTATATTGTAAACAAAACTTGTTTTGGACTCATTAGGACATAAAACTTCACACCCCATTTGTCAGGTTTTAAGGGGGAATATACACAAATTTCTAATCTTTCCCTTGTATGCCATCATTCCTTTGTCAATATCTAAATGCTCACCTGGCACATAAAGACTTTTAAATAGCCCTTCTAGGTACCCCACAATCTTTGGCTTTCTCATTAGCTTTATATTATTGATATCTTTGGTACTGATGCAAGTAATGTGCTTATTTAGTTCTTCAAATCTGCCACAGCTCATAATCTTTGATATAATTGGGCAGTAGAAATATTTTTTCACTTTATTCCAACAATTTTTATAGTTTGGATACTGCTTAATGCTTAAAATTAAAAGAAGCACCATGTAAGCATGTAATTCTGTCTTTGTCATTAGTTTTAGTCTATTTCTAACTGGCTTGTTTTTATTCCTTTCAATGATCTTACAATTTGTATGTGTGATAATATAATCAAAAATGACATTGGTAAAAAAAGATCAAAAAAGCCTCCTCAGATGATGAAATAGGTACCAAAATTTTTGATTAGGAGTGAAAGCTTCTATTCAGCAATGAAAAAAGCTCAGGATGCCAGTCCTCAGTAATGGGTAGCGTTGAATTAGCATTTGAACTAGCTTGGCGTTGGGTAGGGAAACTACTTTAATAAGTCAATAGTTCTTTTGGATCTATTTTGTATGTAACAAAGTAAATTCTTAGTCTACTAGCATAGTTTCACTTCTGCTTTGAATTCCATCGCCTTCTGATTCCATTTTTAGGGTAAAAAAATTACACTTAATGGTGTAATGGGCAAAAAACAAATTACACTTAAAGGTGAAATTTCCTGTTTAAGGATTGATATTCAGATTGATAAGAGCAATTGACAATAACTTTGTTAAACTTAGGATATCTCTCTTTATTTAGTAAGTGTGCCACAAATTTTTTATGCATCTAGGTAATAGATGTGTTATTACAATAATTTATTCTAGAGAATTATGAGTGTAAGGTCTTCTGCCATGGCTATCAATCTGGACAGAAACTTACACCCCATTAAAACTAAGAAAGGTACCAATTATAGGGCCTTAACTCTCACCAAGCTTAATGATCTGACACACCCTAGATGAGAGATGGATGGCAGCTGTCTCTGCCTTTTTTGTTCCACAAAACACCATAACCTAATTTAATCAAAAACCATTTTTAATTACTAATTCTGTGAAGTATCATATTAATGATTTTTTACAGATCAGTTCAGTGTAAAGAATAATATTAAGGTAAGCTTTTTCAAGACAATTCCTCCTTCCCAACAAGTAATTCATTTTAGAACACCTTTATTGTAAAAGATTATTACATATGGCAACCTCAAGCAACAATAATTTACTAATAAAGTTTATATCAGAAAAAGCTAAAAAAATGATATTGAATAGGGTTTGTATGTATTAACAAATTCTGATGATGCTGGGGCAAACTTTGAAAATTATAACTAGAGTTAGAGGACTTAATATCAAAACTAGAAGATTTTATTTATAAATGAATTTTTTAATAATGTGTAAGCCCATTTCCAAACAAAAATCCATTACTACGCCTTTGTTACCCTTCTCTTAAGTTTGATATTTTATATATGCATCTTGTAAGTTGTTGGATTATACTTTTTCTTAATTTTAATAAAATTAGAAAACCAAATTCCTTACTTTTATCTATATTAATCATTTTGATTTAAAGTCCATTAAGTCTTATAGTTAGTAAGGGTATGAGGGGCCAAATCTTTATTATTATATCAACTGGAGGGTATGCTACATTTAGCTACTGTGTATTGGTATCACTAAGAGTGTTCTGGAAATTATCAGGGCAACTACCATGTACCAAGCATATATATGCATCTATTATCTTAATTTATATAATTTCCAATTTAACTATTTCTCCTACATCAGAAAGATGGTACCTTTTGGCCCAATACTTTTAACCTGAGTGCTGAAGCACCCACAACTAAAGCCAAATATCTCCTTGGTACACTAGTTCCCAGAATATAAGTAGTGAAGCTATGATTTTAAATGTGTGCATTATATTTCATATGGACCAAAACTACGCACCGCGGTGGCCCAGTCAGTGGCTCAGCTCCAGCATGGCCTGCCCACCATCTTCTTCCCCCCTGACTTCCCTGAATCTCCCTGCAGTGACATCTCAAAATTATTTGATGATGCTGAAATTGCTGTTATGAATGTCGCAACACTTGCTTCATTCAGCCCCTCAGCCAAAATCACCTGCCACAGTATCTCCCTTTTCACCCAACTTCCTGAAGCCCGCAAAGAAGCTGAAGTTCTCCTCGCAGCTTTTGTTGAGACACTTTCCCGTCATTATCTTGATGCAGAAGTGGAAAACTCCTACTACGGTGACCTCAGCCCCCACTATGCAGATGCCCCAACGCCCTGGCTCTCTGCTCTGATCTGGTACTGCAACCAACACCCCTTGATTAAGGCGGGTCTTTCTGAAAACCAACCCCCAACCCCTCCTCACCCTCTGCCATGGTGGGTTAAGAAGTTTCTGCTTCCCACCTGGTTAGTAGTTTGTTTTGCCATTTTGAGTGTTGTGATCGGTACTGTCCGTCCCCTGGTCAGCGTACCTCAAATAAATCGAATTATATTTCATATGGAAGGACATTTATCTGTTAATAAATATCTGTAGTTGAGATTATAATGAGTTTACCTTTTTAAATTAAAGTCTTTTTAGTCTTTAAAATTCCAATTTAATTAATTTGTTACCCATAGACACAGATTTGTGATGCTGAAATATCTTACAATTTATCATAGCTGTACATATGAAGCATTCTTTTTTCTACCTACAGATAATTTACAGTATCTATATGTTCCTCTAATGTGATAGATGTTAGATTTACATAAGTATGTAACCATATTTTTTGTCAATACTTTTGTTGATTGCCTAAACCCATATTATTACATGAATAAATATCTACCTCCTGTAAAAAAACATTATTTCATGCTATGTCTTTGTTCAGCACTATTTCAGCTTTATGTTTCATGATGCAACATATTTAGCTTTAAACTATAAACTTTTAACTGCTCTTAAGTTTTTATTAAGTATAATTTCCTTAAAATGATAATTATCTTTGGGTGAGCCAAGGAAAAGCTAAATAATTCTACAAGTATCTTAATTTACTGAACTAAATTTTATAAAAAGTTTATTGCCAAAGTTTTTAGAGCTTGATACAGAAATTAAAAACTTTCTGTAACAGAAAAACCATCAGCGTACTTTTTAATAACAATACAAATGATGTAGTGTAACTGGGACAATAAATTTTGATGATAACATTACATAGTAAGGTTATCCTTATGCAAGTAAAGAATTTTTGTGTTTATTATGCAGGTGCTTTGGCAGAAATGGTGTTTATAGTTGCACATTAGCAAAATAAAAAATTACGTTTTATTTGACTCTGTGGGCAGGTAAATTTGGGGCATGAAATTTAATAAAAGTATTTCTAGTATAATTTTAATAATAAAGAATTCATATGTATTTTAGAAGGGTAGTTATTCTTTTTTTCAGGATTTAAATGTTGTTGCAAGGATGCTTTGGATGTACAAGATAATTAAATTTATAATTTACTTTAAATTATTATATAATAGATTTAATAAACTAAGGATTTTTTGACATTAGCCTCAGTTGTGACTTGGTCTGACCAACCATTAAATTTTAGATTATCTATTATTCTATTTTATATAAAATTCTCATTCTAAACAAAGGGTTTGATTCCTTGACCCTTGATGCTGATATCAATCTGTTAAATTAATTTATGATGGATTGCCTCAACACCAATGTCCATCCACCAGATTAATTTACAATGGTCCCCTTACCCCAATGCCCATATTTTTATATGTAGCTAACGATTTATATGATTTAATTACCAGTATTTCACTCTAGGACATGCCAAAGATATCTCCTGAGATTCAATCTGTAAGTCTAGGGGAGTGTCCCATATTCTTGGACCAAGTGGAGCTCCCTTTCCCATCCAAAAAAGTTCAAAAAGTTCAGCTGCCCCCCTCATCTCCCAAGGCAACCTTACCATGTAGTGGACAAGTGGTGGGTCATGGCTTACCCTTTGAGAATTCCAACACCCATCCCTGTACTAACAACTTGGAAATTGGTATGGCAGATTGAAGATGTTTCATCAAGTTTTTGAAGAATAAGGCTCAACATGGGAAAAAGGGGACAAAGGTGGCCAAAAATGTCAAGCCTTTTCCAACAATGGCCAACAGCTTTGAACCATTGACAACAATGCCCAAAGCCCTGGTACTTTCAGTTTAATAAGGCCAACATTAGTGAAGCCATTACAAAACCTCAGACAGCATCAGGCCTTTGGCAAAAATAGCTGTCAGTATTGAACCCTCCCTATTGGTGTCAAGTTTCAATTTGTCAAATCCTGCATGGCCAAACAAATGCTAGAGCAATCAGGTGCGGGCAGGTTGTGCATCTGGAACTTGTTCCCAACCTCTTGGGACCATCCCTACGTTAGATGGACCTGAGAGGCTCCTTTTATCTACCATGCGAGATGTTGCTACTTAAATTGGTGCAATTGCAGCAAAGCCACAATTTGCGTATCCATGGACAAGCCAAAAACAACTTGGCTTGCCGCTGAAACTTTCAGATTCAGTTTCAATTGATCAGTTTTCCCATACTCAAAGTTCTTCTTGGTTAGGTCAAAATTAAAGGACCCCAATATTGTGTGTTTCATAATCTATTCTCCAAATGACTGAACATTTGAAAAATTGTACCATAATGTGTGGATTGACAGCAAATTTTCTGTATTAAAATTTAAAAAACTTACTGTACTCCAAAATCAACTATTAAAATTTTAGTTACTCTTTGTCAGAACCCCATGACAACCATAATGTGGAATTATAGTGTGCGCAACAGCTGGGCCACTACGGTCATGTTGGTAACCTTGTTGCCTTCTATAGTTAACTGAACTTACCATGTTAAAAACTTCATGGGTCTCCACCACTTGATGAGGCAATCCGCCATCAGGATCTCAGCATTTTATGGGCAATATTATCCCAGCTCCAGGTGAGAATCCGCACTCTTGCCAATGTTGCCATACCAAGTTCCCTTTTAAGAAAAGTGTCCATAACTCTCCTGTTCCCAGTGAAGTGGTGTACGGTGCACAGACCCAACTCCAGGGAACTAGTCATCAGTAGAAAAGATAGTCAAGCTCCACAGAGTATGCTTGAGCTCAAGTAACTTAGGGTAAGGGTGGTTAAAGTTATTTAAAAGAACAAAAACTGGACTAACAACAAGGCTGGAGTGAACCCCAAAGTGGGGTCCATACCCAAGCGGTGCTCTGGGCTGGAGTGCAAAGGCGTCCTTGGCTAAAGGAACTAGGGCGGCCCAGCACTGCACCAGAGGAGAGAGTTATGATTGCACAAATCAAATGGCTAACGTTGCATGAGACCTCCTCAAAGAGGTCTGTGCGCAGGTTTGCCCAAGTTATCATAATGAAAACGTATACTAACAAAGGGTTTTTATTATGGGGGAAGTTGACCAAAAAGAGATTGGTCTCAAGTAAACAAATTTAAGGGAATTTGGGGGAATGATTGACCAGTGGAAGTGGTGCTAAGCCAAGGTGCACCAATAAGCGCATGCTTCCATTAGCAGTGTACTATAACTGGTAATCAACCAAACTTGGGTTTTCAATTGTAGGTATGGCTGACCCTAAATGGAAAGTTTGAAAACCAAATGGGTTTCAAGACCCCATTCACCAAAAAATTGAAGAGAACTATCTTTTTTAACCACAAAGCTGGATCATTTTAATGCACCTGCTGTAATGCAGGGCTGAACTTTTCTCACATCCTGAGGACCAACCTGGGCACACCTCACCTTAACCCAGCGTTGGTCCACGGTATGTTTGAGGTCAGGGAGGCCTGTCAACTTCACCTTTTTGGACTCCTGACGTGCAGCTTTATCTTTGATATTGGTCCCAATAGTAATGTCATCCTCAAGCCATGACATTACCTTCTCATTCTTTTGTGGCTTTACTCTCCTCCAGAAGCTTGTACCAGGGAAAAGTTCTTGTGGTCTGGGGCCAGCTTCATGGTGGCAACGGTTTGCTTTGAATGAGGGCCAGCGGCTGGTGGAAAACGCTTGTGGAAAAACTTCAATCAGGTCTTGGTCCTGTTCACAGCACTCTCTGGTACCCAACTGTTTTCTGCTGCATCAAATCCCTTTCAGGACACCAGATACTCAAGCTTTCTTTTTTACTTGGCGGGAGGCTACTATCTCCTCCACTTCCTACTCTGGTGCCTCATCCACGAGATAAGCCTTAGAAGTCTCTTGTGGGGGCCCTCAAACAACGTCAATTTGCTTTTGAAAGACTGAAAAGATCTGAAATGAAATGGTAAGATCTAACTGGTATGAGGCGTGGCCCACATTTCTGACAACACAGTAAGGGCCAATCCTCTTTGGTGCTAGCTTTTTGCATGCTGCTTATTTTTTAAGCATTAAGCATCACGTGATTCCCTCTTTGTATGCTAGACCCACTTGTATTTTGAATCAGCGTTCTCCTTATAAACTTGCATTACCAACTCCAAACTTATGGAGACCCCCTGGTGTAATTTCTTGATAGCTTTAGCAAAGTCTACCACTGCTTTAATTCTTGATCTAAAAAATAGGTTCCATATTGAAAGCAGGATTAAACCTATAGTTGGCAAAAAATGGGGAACAACCAATAGACGCATGAAAAGTGTTGTTGTAGCTATATGGGCCATAGGGAGATGAGAAAACCAATCTGAATGATCTGCAGCGGTGTAACACCGCAGAAACTGTTCCAAGCACTGGTTAACTCGTTCAGTCTGCCCATCTGATTGGGGGTGATAGGCAGTTGAATGGCAAGGGCAAATATGAAGAGTCTTACACAACTCTTCCCAAAAGACAGAGGTGAACTGTGATCCACAATCACTGATTACCTCTTGGGGGACCCCATGAAGAGCAAACACATGGGTGACGAAGAGCCTAGCCATCTCAGCCATGGTTACTGTGGTTCTGCAAGGAATAAAGTGGGATAACTTTGTAAAATGGTCCACCACTACCATGATGGCATCGTAGCTATCAGATACAGGCAATTCAACAATGAAATTCACCAATAAGGAAGTCCAAGGCCTTCAGTCTTCTGAATTGGTACCAACAACCCCACTAGTGGTTATTGTTTTGGTGTCATTTGTTTACAGATCAGGCACTCCTTACAATACCTGCCCACCTGAGTGGGTAACCCCTTCTGATTGTAAGTGCAACAACATGGCTCCAGAATCTGTTCCTTCACAGGATGACCATTTGTGATTCCGTCATGATGGTCTCGGATGATTTTCAGGTGAAGTGGTGCGGCGGAAACCCCAAGCACCCCTGAAACCACACCATCTCATTCTTTACATGGTAACCTTTGGTGATGTCCTCCTGATTCAATGCGCTCTTAGCAAGGACCTTATTATATTTGGCCAATAATAGATGAGAAAGGACTTTCTTTCTGAACATACTGTATTAATCTGAATTTCCAGAGGAGTGAGCGCTGGACTGTGGGCTGAGGAAGAGGGAGGTTGAGACACAATATTACCTGATGGAATAATCAACTGGGTATTATGAACCTCTACTTCTTAGGATCAGGAACTACTGAAGGGTTGCAGCTCAAAGCATCCACCAAACCATTCTCCTTACCATTAGTAAACTCATAAAAAACACAAATTTGGCTAGGGTCTCATGCCAGCGGGTTTGCCGTGGGGTCAAGACATGAGGTGCGCGGTAGTACATCAAGGAACAGTGATCTGTACATATGAAGAAAGTTTATAATGAGCTATGCAAGTAATGACGCTAATAAGTCAGCACCTCAATCCCTGCTAATAACTCTTTATCATATATGGCGTAATTTAACTCTGGTAAATACATCTTCCTAGAAAAGTATTCCACCAGATGCTCTATTCCATCATTGCCTACCTGTAATAAGGCTGCCACTATGGCAAAGTTGGAGGCATCCATAGACACAATGAACTCCTTTTCAGGATCTACATGGCAAAGGATGGACACGGATAATAGGGTGCACTTTACTGCTTGAAAAGTATCCTCCCAAATTGAGGGACCACTGGAGCACTTTTGCCCATTCGCCTTATACAAGGGCACTGTCACTTCAGAAAGATTTGGTGTGAACTTCCTAAGGAACGTACACGTCCCCAAAAAACTCCTCAATTCCTTAACCAAAGTTGGGTTGGGCCAATCACAAATCGCCTTATCCTTGACTGGATTTATCATGTGTTCTTGTCAAACATGACGTTACCCAGAAAGGTGAACTGGGACTTGAAGAAAATCACACTTACTGATCTTCAGCATAAGGTTGGCTGCCTTTAATTTCTCCACCACTTGCTGAAGGTGTAAATCATGGGACTCATGATCAGGAGAAAAACCAGAATATCATTCATGTAGGCAACTGTGCATACCCCCAGCAGGTCCCCCAAAGCCTCATCAATACAGCGTTGAAGGATAGAAGGGGCATTCTTAAGCCCAAAGGGCATAACCCAAAATTTGAAAATCCCTTTTCTTGTACAGAATGTGGTTAGCCACTCCTAGCCCTTCTTAATCCAGATCTGATTAAATGCTTTTAAGCAGTCCAGTTTGGAGAAGACTTTCACCTTCTCCACATAGCATGCAATCTGTAAATCCAAAGGGATGGAAAGTATTTCTGATAAAGTGACATTGTTTATGTTTTCATAATCTATGCATGGGCATAAAGTACCATCACTTTTCTCCATGAAGAGAAATGGGGAGAATATTTAGGAACACCAAAAAATCGCGTTTTTAGCTAACTGCTCCTTAAGCCACACATCTAATGCTGTTTCCTCTCTTATAGTCAAAGGGTAAATTGGGGAAGATATACGCACCAGATCATCAGTGATCCTGAACTTGCAATAAAACTCTGAATGAGCATCTAATACATTGGCTGAAGCCGCATCAAATGAATATTCTAGACCCTTTAAAGAGGAAGGTAAAGGTATCTCCAGTGAGGGCTTCAACAATGGAGTAAGATTAAGGTGTGGATATTGAGCCAATGGGGCAGATCGCCCTGAAAGTTTGCTTCAGACAAAGGAACAATTAATGTATGACCATTATTTAATGCTAGGGATAGGATATTGTCTCTTATGTTGTTCCTTGCATCAAACTTTTGCCACCATTCCACTATCAAGATAATGGGGTATAAAAGGTTTTTGAATCTCTTTCCTATTACTATCACTTTTAGTAACACGGTTCTACGCAATTTCTCCAAGATTGACAATCAACCAGGAAATATGAGCAAATTTGTCTGCAACAACACCAGTTGGGCGAAAGTGGCCAGAATGAAAGGCCCAAAGCCCTCCCAACCCACCGGGGAAAAATGCCCTGGCGGAATGTTGACACACCCTCTCACCAAAAAGGGTGAGCACAGCGCCACACCTGGAGTTTTGCAATTTCTGCAAAAAATTGGCGCATATACCAAAATAGAACACTCCCAACCCCTGTCCTCCCTTGAGCACAGCCTTAGAATTATGGTCAGCAATACTTCCCTCAGATTGTGGGAAAATATGGGGGAGGCCTTCTCCATGACTTTCCCAAACACCGTCTTGGTAAATTATAAAAATTCAAACAGAGGATGGGTGGACGTCAGGTTCATGTCCGCGGAGGAAGTGACAGAAGCAGCAAAAATCATATTCTCCATAAAAATTAACAATGAAGTCCGCACCATCCACACGGTGCACACATGATGGAATGAGGCAAATGACTTATTCATCATATTTGACTGACTTCCAAGCACTGTGCACCATGATATCCTTGCAGATGAGCTCCGCGGGGGCCTCAAAGGTTATGGCGTAATCAAATAGTTTGAATCTGAGAAATTCCCCCTCCTGCCCCATCTAGGTACAGGGAAGGCAATAGCCATTATAGAACCTAATCAGGACGTGGTAGAGGATATCACCCTCATTCCATGCACAGCGACCATCAACCTCCCCAATGGCAGCGTATCTCACCCCTTCCACATCACACTGGAACACACCCCACCTATCTGCAAATTTTGCTCAGCTATAGGCCACAAAGACCACGTGTGCCCCGTAAAGTGCAGGATTGAAGCACCAGAATTTTGTGAGGACAATATGGACAAAACAAGCCCAACTTTTGGCAAAATTAAGGACTCCACTTTCACCTTATATTGGGGCAAAAGAGCCAACGTCACTTTGGTTGAGCCCATTTTGCACAAGGACTGCTGTCGTGCACAGACTGCCTGCAAGTAGGCCGCAAGTTCCGCTGAGACCCAAACTCACACCACAATTTCCCCAGAACAGATTCAGGCGGATGCCATGGCAGCACAATGGAATAACCAATCAGATCCCCTGCATATAACCCAATGCAACCAAAACAATGAATTTTTTGGACACAACCAATCAAACACCTCAAAATCAAGCTGGAGAAAATCCACCATGCACCACTGTGGATCCTCCCAGCCAATCACATGTGATCAGCGATGATATGGTTCATGCGCATGATATGGAAGACCATTTCAGCCAATCACAATGTGACAACATTCATGCACAAAACCCAATCACCCCAACACCTAGTTTCTACCCATCAAATTAACAGGCAAATGGCGGAAAATTTTTTGCTGATGGGGCACAAACCAACCCATGCCAGACCCAAAGTCCACGGAGTAATCTGAGCCAGAAGAAACTGAACAAAACCAGTACTAAGACTGCTGAACAACACACTGGAACCAATCTGGCTAATCAGCCCCATACTCGCAGTATGACCTGCAATAAGGAACTGGGTGACCTCAGTGGGTCGCCTCAGCATTCCTGATGTGCAGACTACCGCAATCACCATAGGGACACTCAACATTGCAGGAGCCAAGGCCCCCATGTCCTGGGCCAAAAAATGTTTTTCCTGTGCAATATCCCTGTGGAAATCTTGGCTGTCCAAGAACCCCACTGTCCACTGGGGGAGGAGGAGTCATGGTCAACCATGCTCCTTCTGGCCAAATCCTTTTGGAAGTACCACTGTGGGGTGGTAATTCAAACTAACCATAATACTCCAGTAAATATCTGAAGCACATCCTCCCACCTGGAGGGATAGCTGCTTCTAGCGGATCTCAAGTGGAATGGAGAAACTTTCGCCATGGCGTGTGTGTATGCCTCAAATGATCCAAATGACTGCCAAAAATTTTTCTCCAATATTCTTTTAATACTTTTCCCCGAGGCAATGTTTTTTGTGGGAGTTTTCAACTGCTGGCTTAACACCATTACTGACCACTGGCCCAAGTCTAAGGCTATACCCCGTGGCCACATGGAACTACACATATTAAAGGCAATGCTGGGCCTGTGTGACACCATTCCCAAACAAGCCCCCACCCTGGACAACATGACGAGGCCCCACCACAACAATAACCAGCTGGTCTCAATGACCCAGATTGACCTGATGCTAACCCCTGTAGACTTCCATCACTGCGTATCAGATTTTACAACAACAATTATCCCTTTCTCCAACCACCAGATGGGCTCAATAGCATTATCATCCTCAGAAAAATACCAAAAGCCACCAACCTGGCACAGAGTTCACCCAAGCACCATCCATCTTCTGGAGCTTAAACTCTGGATTAAGATGGTGCTAACAACACAGCAAGAAAGATGACCACCCAACGAGAACCCTATCGCCAAGTGGGAAATATTCAAGGCTCGAACAACCAAGAAAGCCTGCCACCTGAACTCCAGAAAAACAGCCATGATGTTCGCAACAATCAACAAGGCTATCAGACAGCTTCAGCACTTAGAAAACAACACACCTCACGAGGGATACACCCCCAATGGGGCTGCCTGTGGTTCCAGCTATCTACACAGGTAAACTCCCTCTTTAGAAAACACCAGCACTACACCAAAGTATGCTACAAATCAAAATACATCCTATCTGGCGAAACTCACATGGCCCAATTCTTCCGCCATTTTAAACCAATTTCAATTTCAGCAACTTGCACACAGGTCCACCGAGCAGATGACACACTGGCATCCACACCATCCAAAATATCGGCTGAATTACACCAATTTTACACTGAACTGTACATGGCGGATTTCGCATCACCTAGAGAAATTGAAAAAATTTTATCACCTGCTAATATTGACACTATAGATAATCAACCAGAACTTGTCGCACCCATCACTAAAGATAAACTATGGGAGGTAATAAGATCAACTCCGTGCAACAAGTGCCCTGGGCCTGATGGCCTACCATATGGATTTTTCAAAAAATATTTTGACTATATTGCACCAATACTACTGGCAACTATGAACAAGTGCCTAGAGGACACAACCCTTCTACCTGGCGGCCAAGATGCATATGTGGTCACACTCTTCAAAAAAAGAGACCAGGCAGACCTAAACAACTGGCGTCCAATCGCTCTCACCAATACTGACACCAAAATACTAACTAAAATCTTAGCTAAACGTCTGGGTTGCATTGCTCAGACAGCCCTCTCCCCCCATCAGTTTGGCTTCATCCCAAATCGCTCAATTTGGGATAACATCCACACAATTGCAAACATCTGCTAAGCTAACCCCACAGGCGCCCTTGCTTTCCTGGACCAAAAGAAAGCATATGACTTAGTGCACTGGGGTTGCCTATAACAGTTTCTAAAGGCTTTCAACCTACCACCCCGTTTTATAAACTGGGCGCTCCTCCTAACGCGCTCAGCCAGGTTTGCAATCAGAGACCCAGGTTTCCTAACTGACACCATCACCCTTTAAAGGGGCCTCAAACAAGATGACCCGCTTAGCCCCTACTATACAATTTTACCCTTAACCCTCTCCTCCGCATTGTAAACTCAAAGCTCACTGGAATCAGGTTGGAGGGACAACTACCAACCAAAATGCTCACCTTTGCTGACGACTGCGTTGTTGGAGTCTCAGGCAATAGGGATGCCAGGGTGATTGAGCGCATTATTCACCAGTATGAGTCAGTGAGTAACGCTATGCTGAACAAACAGAAAACCGAGGTAATTGTTATGGGCAAATTCAGTTTGAACTGGGCCTCACCCTCCCACCACCACACAAACCAACCAACCACACATCCAACCACACAACAACGATCCAAGCCAGTAAAACCACTGTGTTTACCCTTTGCACACCACCCTGCCACCAACTCAGTCCGTCATCTTGGCATATGGCTCGAAGCTGGTGAATATGCACTTGATACCATCAAAACCAACATTTTGGACAACTTCACAATAAGGATGACATGTATGCGGAGGAGTAAAGCTAGTTTAACCAGAAGAGTTGTGTTAGCCAACTCCCTGATTTTGTCAAAGCTATGGTTTGCCGCCCACGTGATTCCCTTCTCCGCCAACTTTACCAACGCAGTCTACAAGCTCCTGCAGAACTGGCTATGGTCTGGTTACCGCGCACCTATCAGGCTGGAGACCATGTACAGCCCACGGAAGAAAGGCGGGATGGGGCTGCTCAATTTCACGGAATGAGAAACGCAAATCCTCAGCTCATGGGTAGCTCTCACAACGTCACCCAACCCACCATCCCCCCACTAGGCTAAGGCAGCCCAAACCAACTTCTCAAGGGCACTACATATGAGGTCTTCCTCCAACCCTGAAACTTTGATGAAGTACCTTGCAACACATCCAACCACCACCGGACTGCACAACGCAAATTGATATTTCAAACGCATCCTGTACAACCTAAGACAAGGGGATTGGAGCTTCTCCTATGCACAGCAATCTGAAGACATTCACCCTCAAACTGGTTATGTGCAACTCCACAGGGGACAGACGGTGACTAACGCGCCTGCCCCACTACCATCCTTTCCTCTATCCCAGATTGACTACCTAGACTATCAAGACGTCCCATATGACTTGTGCACCCAAAAGCAGGTGTGGGACCTCGTCACCTGCCCCCTCTTATCCCCACAAGTGTGCTCCACAGTGTGGCGCTACATGCGCCATATGTTTAGAATAGCTGACCGCACCTTCTCAATGTTTAAGACATGCGCCATCTGCGGCGGACCCAACACAATAGCACACCGCCTGGAAGAGTGCCCGCCATCCGCGCATATCTGGGCCAACGTGATGCACTTTTTCCAACAATCACCAACAGCTGAATTCCGACTATCACGCGATATCCTGGCACTAAACATGGCCTCGCCTATCCCCCAGACGCTAAGGGCTCTAGTTGTGATTATTGAAGTATGGTCTATCCACACAATTACCCTCGACGCTTTCAATGGGATTCTCCACAATTTCAACCAAGCCATCGTCAGGTTCCACATCCATTTGGCCGACCACTTCCAAGCATGGCTGTTTGGATCACTCCAACACAAATGGAAGAAACGGATGGGCAACTGGATTCCAATCTAGTTCCTTTGTTATGACATTGAAAACCTCACAGTCTTCATAGTTGGTACACCCTACTAGCCCCTGAGCTGCCATGCCACTTAAGGTCTAGTCATCCACCACCTGTGGCTCCTAGCCACACCCAAGTGTGCCAAGTCATATCTTTTGAGTTCCATTGTTTTGCGCTCTCTTCCCTCTTCTGTTTTCCATCTTTTCCTTTTCCCTACATATCAGATGTATCTGTCCCCTGGTTGGCCATCCTAGTATAAATAAAATGTTTTTGATTGTTTAGAAATGGTCCATCAAAAGATACTTGCTCACTTGATAATCCACTAACTCTAGTACATTCAGGGTGTAAATACCTTGAGAAGCCCCTCCCCTAACCATACCACCTGGAAAGTAACTAAGCTCAAGGTAGTCAGCTAGGTCATGGTCAATAAAATTCTCACAGGCTAAAGTATCCGCCAAAATAGTAGTTCTGATTTTATCTGAATGAGATGAAAGGGTAACAGTTGATAAAAATATCTAACTGATTTTTATTTATAACAGACAATGCCAACACTTCACCACAAAAATCTTCTTCAGGCGTTAGCATACCTCCAGGGTACGTTTCTGCATCAAAGAATGGGGAGGGATAGTTGGCCACGCTTACTAATGACGTCACATATCCTATCATATCTTCAGCAACTGCATAAACATTTTTTTGTTTAACAAGTAACTCCTTTTCCACTTCCTGTGTTCTGCGGATCATGGTTGTATTCAAGCGTGGGTTATCTGGAGTGATTAAATACACTGAAATGGTTTCCATATCTGAGGCATAAGAGAAGATATATGGCTCAGTTGTATATAAGGAGATGTCATTATAAAACGCATTTTAGGCTGAAAAAACACCATACCTTTTTCAGCGGCGGGTTATGCATCATTATCAAAAGCCATCACCACCAGGCCCTTTGTCAATAATCACACCTGTACTGCTCAAATGTGGTGCCAAGAAAAAAACAATTTAATTGCATCAATTTTGTAATTTTGGTGGGAAGTTGGGAATTATGACTCTTGGATCACAAAGCGTCTGTATCCACTGGGTACAGAAAAGAAGGGTGGGTTTTTGCAGTCAGAGGTAGCAAGAAAAACGTCATGATGCTCCAACCCTTGTAAAAGTAAAAACATTGGTGAGCCCCACCACAGCTGTGACCAATGGCTGGTGCACCCCATTTGCACTTCATGAAAGTTCCACATGGAAAATGTTCGTGTATGTAAGGTAAAGTGGTTGGTTGACTAATTTAAGGAGAGTGTCTACTAACTCTCATGTTCTCAGTGGGGTTGTGCATGGTGCACAGACCTAACACAGGGAACTAGTTGTCAGTAGAAAAGATAGTAGAGCCCCGCAGAGTGTACTTGAGCTCAAGTAACTTAGGGTAAGGGTGGTTAAAGTTATTTAAAAGAACAAAAACTGGACTAACAACAAGGCTGGAGTGAACCCCAAAGTGGGGTCCATACCCAAGCGGTGCTCTGGGCTGGAGTTCAAAGGCGTCCTTGGCTAAAGGAACCAGGGCGGCCCAGCACTGCACTAGAGGAGAGAGTTATGATTGCACAAATCAAATGGCTAACGTTGCATGAGACCTCCTCAAAGAGGTCTGTGCGTAGGTTTGCCCAAGTTATCATAAAGAAAAACGTATACTAACAAAGGGTTTTTATTATGGTAGAAGTTGACCAACAAGAAATATTGGTCTCAAGTAAACAAATTTAAGGGAATTTGGGGGAATGATTGACCAGTGGAAGTGGTGCTAAGCCAAGGTGCACCAATAAGCGCATGCTTCCATTAGCAGTGTACTATAACTGGTAATCAACCAAAATTGGGTTTTCAATTGTAGGTAAGGCTGACCCTAAATGGAAAGTTTGAAAACCAAATGGGTTTCAAGACCCCATTCACCAAAAAATTGAAGAGAACCATCTTTTTTAACCACAAAGCTGAGTCATTTTAACGCACCTGATGTAATGCAGGGCTGAACTTTTCTCACATCCTGAGGACCAACCTGGGCACACCTCACCTTAACCCAGCGTTGGTCCACGGTATGTTTGAGGTCAGGGAGGCCTGTCAACTTCACCTTTTTGGACTCCTGACGTGAAGCTTTATCTTTGATATTGGTTCTAATAATAATGTCATCCTCAAGCCATGACATCCCTTATGGGGAAATCTGAACCACCAAATATGAACCCACCCTTTCCTACTCCTAGACCCGTGGGTCTTTGGGCTGCAACATCCTGTCTGTTGCCAGGTTGCTTTTAACATTTGCAGACTATTGGCGCTCATTTGTTACTTATCTCCCAGTCCATTTAAGCTTTGTTTGAGCAGCAGTGCCCCTGGCATTCTGTCTCACCTTTAGGTGCTCTTGCATACCAACTGAAAGGTTGGTCTAAACTTTATCTTCTGCTTTCCTGACACAATCCTTTCCATCCCACTGGCAATATCCTCCAAATATCTCATTTTCAGGTTACAAGGCTTTGCAGTGTCATAAAATTAATCCTTTTTATTATTATAATTTACTTCCTTGTCCTCAAGCCAATGTAAAAACATTTGTTATGAAGTTTTGTCCTTTAAAGTTCTAACCCAATGGTTTCTACCATTTTATGGAGTAAACATGCACTACTTGGTACTCTATAGTGTAGTTTATTATGATGGGAGTGGTAAAATGAAGTAAATATTTCCTTTTACTTAGCTAATTACAGTTTTTAAATTAGAGACCTTAGCAATAAATTCTCTATATTCTTATTTTAAGCTTACTGACCTCATACAGTTTCCTTTGATTTTATTAAAAATGTAACTACCATGTGCAGTTGTACATTGATGCCCATGTGCTGATTGCAACATTTGGTGCTTACTACAGGGGCCACTTTTAGTACCCTGTCTTATGTTATAAAACACCCAAAAATGTCTTAATCTGATGACAATTGTTGGGTAAATCCACAGCATACCCATTATGATGAACCTGATAATGGGAGGGTACATCAAGTTCTAGTCTCATACGCATACTTTCCAATTCCAATTTGATGAGGAACCTACTAAATCCCCGTGCTGCCTTAGCAGCATTGCTTTATCCTTAGATTAAGAAGTTAATATTGCTGAGCTCTGAAAGATGCTGAATATAAAAATTCTGGTTCAATAACAGGCAAAAATATACTGAAATCTAAATTCTCAGTTGGTTAATATATTCAAAACAGGAGAAGGCTAAACAAAATTTATAATGGAATAGAAACACTTTGCTAGCATAGTAAAGCAAATCCGCCAGGACCTAGAACATGGTACGCCTAAATGTGGACAAGAACATAACCAATCTGATTCCTCAAATTCTAAAATGACAATTTATGGAGGCAGTTGGACCAACTTGCCCAACATATTTATAACTGTGCTCCTTATTGCCTAATAATACTATCCCTGCCTTGGTGACCAACAATTCTGTTAGCGCCAGTACCCAATACGCCAATTTTGATCACTATAGTTATTCCGCCAAAGTAAATCAGTAAATTTACTCAAATTTGATAGGCATGAAAATATTTATACCTTCATTCATTTATTTGAGATTACTATAGGAAACACCATTAACCAACCAAACTGGCCACATTGATGAATTCATTGGATCCTTATAATCAGGAGCTAGTATTGACAAAAAACTGAAGCTGGTATGTATTAGTCTAACGCAAAAAATATTATTATTGATGGGTTTGATGGGGCGGAACTGATGATATGACAAAAAACTACATCTTGGCTATTGACTTCTAAATTAGTTAGAAGTTTTGGACTTTTATAATCACTTTTACTATGAGGCTCAAATATTATATGGGCCAAGGTTCTGAGTTATTATGATGATCAGATTGCTTTCTGCCACACCTGTGAGCCACACAAGGGATTGAATTGGGCTATATTACCCATGTTGAATTAGAATACTATCATTACCAAAATTGGTAAATTACCATCATTGCTGCACCCTTAATTTTAGCGCTTATAATATTAAGATTTTCAAGAAAGAGCCAAGCATAGTTTTACTGATTTTGATCCCTGACAAGGATTTGGAAAAGCTCCATTGGAGTATAAAGAGGATATTCTACTTCCATTATACACTCAAATATACCAATTAATGACCTACCAAAATAAAATGCTGCCTCATTGGAAGAATGTTCACTATGACTATAAAATAAGAATTCTCTAGGACCCCAAAGCCACTGTCAAGAGAGTGTCTGTAACTCTTCATTCCCTGAAAGGTGGTGCAGGATGCACAGCCACACTGCCAGGGAACTAGTCATTAGTAAGATTGTAAACATAGCACTGAGAATTGTGCTGGAGCCAAAGGGACTAAAGCAAGTATGTACAACGCGATATACAGAAGAAGATAGCAAAATATACAACAAAACTTGGTTGGACCCTAAAGGGAGTCCATAACCAAGCGGAGATCTGTGCTGGAGTGCTTTGGTGCCTTGATCTAGAGGG